>PVKP010038726.1:0-20660 GCA_004027715.1 Plecturocebus donacophilus
AGGAGCTGGGACCACAGGTATGTACCACAGTGCCAAGCTAATGTAAAAAAAATCTTTTTTTTTGTATAGACAGGTTTCACTGTATTGTCCAGCCTGGTCTTGGACTCTTGACCTCAAATAATCCTTCTGCCTCAGCCTCCCGACGTGCTGGGATTACAGGTGTGAGCCACCACACCCATCCTCATTGCCATCTTTGTCATCTTCATAACCACCATCATCTTCATCATCACCATCATCTCCACCACCACCATCATCATCTTTGTGACTACTATCATCAGCAGCCTTATCAGCTTCACCGGACAGTGGGACGATGGGACTGTTGCTTGGCTCTATTTGTAAGTTTTCTGCAATGATCAAATACACCTTGTGTGTTTTTCAAGGGGGGCACTCTGGTGGTGGAGCTTGAGGTGCTATGATAAATGTGGGGCTAAGGAGATCGCTGGGTCAAAGGGATACCTGTCTGAATGGACAAGATTCCTGCCTTGCTGGCAAGGTGGTATCTAGCAGGACCTGACAGGTCCTGGGCTCCAGGGACTGACTTCCCTGCACTGTGCTGGGAAGCCTGCCATGTGACCCTGGCTGCTGCTGCCCTTCTGCAGGGCTGGAGTGCCCACCAGCAGGCACAGTCAGGTCGAGGCAGGGCCCAGAGGCTATCCACATTTGGAGCAAGGGTGATGGAGGAGGAGCAGCCTCGCTGTCTGGGGCTGGAGAGGGGAGCTGCAGAGGTGTCTGCTGTGTGGACAGCGGGCCCAGGCCATCTTCATCTGCAGACAATACTGCCTTAAAGATGGTGACGCCTGGATGGTGGAGTCTAAGGCGCTGAGGCCAAAACGTCTGCTGGCTGGGCCTGGCTCTACTGACACACAGAGCCAGCTCTTCTCTCTTCACGAGTCTGTGCACATCTGGGCCTGTGCACTTCTGGCTGTCAAAGATCTTGGACCTGACTCGAGCTCCAAGTACCTCCTCCTTCTTCCTCCTGGTACGCCCAGCCTCCACCCTCCATTTGATTTGAGTGGGCAGTTTCGGTCTCCCCAGCCAGAGGGCAGGATGAGATCTCCTCCTGCTTGGTGCCCTCTGCACCCTAGGATCTCTGTGGCCCATGGAGAGTTTAAGTTTTCCCTAGGTAGGGCACAGCATCCTGGGCACCAGGACGTCCACACTCAGAGAGAGCTGTTCCACCAGCCACCCTGCATTTTCTAGGTAGAGAAGCTGCGGTCCAGCCAGGCAAAGTGGTTCAGCCATGGACACACACCAGGAAGGGGCCTTGGAATTCAGCCCCATACCACGTCCCCTTGGAAATGGCTGTGACCTATGGGGAGGGGCCTCAAGCTTCCCCTCTGCATTGGTTCAATCGTACACACCGGGTGCTCTGCTAAGAGGGGGCATGTGACAGTGGAGAGAGAGACCTGGACCTTGCCCTCGTGGAGATGACGGCCCTGGGGGAAGATGGGCAGATAAGCACAGGAATGAATATGCTGTCTTACTGACTGTCTGCTGATGCTGGGAAGCGCCTCCCAGGGAGAAGCATAGCCGGGATAGGAATGGGAGGCTGGCTAAAATCGATGCGGGTAGAAAAGGCCCTCCAGGCAGAGCCAACAGCAGGTGCAAAGACCCCGAGGCTGGAAGGAGTTTTGAGAAATTGAAAGGTGGCATGTGGCTGGCTGAGGGCACCGCCCAAGGCTGGAGAGTACAACAGGGGCCAGATTATGAGGGACTTGGTGGTCATGGAAGGAGTCTGGTCTTCTGAGCAAATGGAAGACCCTAGAGGAGGATAAAAAGACTGGACCTGCCCTTTGAAAAGACTGTGGGGAGGATGAGGGCCAGTATGGGTCAGGGGCTATGGCGGTCATCCCCAGAAAGCTTCAAAGTCACGGCCATACCCCATCCCCAGAAAGATGTGGGAGAAGCTTTGCCTGAGATGGCCCAGATTTCAGGAAGCTCTGTGTAGGTATGTATGCTTGTGTGCACGCATGTGAGCTCACGTAAGTGTGCACGTGGCACGCGTATGTGTATGCATGCATGTGCACACATGTATATGGATGTTTGTACATCTGTATGTGTACATGCTGTGTGCATATATGCATGGATGTATATATGTGCATGCATCTATGTGCATGTCTGTAAGTGTGCAAGCCATGTGTATGTGTAGCTGTATGTGTGTGCCTGTGTCTGTCTGTATGTATATGTATACATGTGCATGCTGGGTACCTGTTTGTATGTGTGCATGCATGTATATGTGTATATGCTCATGTGCATGTCTATGTGCACATGTGTATCAGTGTGCATGCTGTGTGCATGTATGTGCTCATGTGCACATGCCTACGTGTGCAGACGTGTGTATACATGGGAGTAAATATGTGTGCATGCATGTGTATGTGTGTGTGTGCATGTGTGTGTGTGCTTAGAGGAGTATGGAGGAAAGACAGGGGTCACAGTTCCAGTGAGTAAAGTTTGCAGTGGGGTTAAAAGTCACAGGTGGCATGGCCCCTCCTCCTTCCCAGGGGTCCAGAGCTGCCAGATGGGCTTTCTTCTCCTGAGTCTTCATAGCCTGTCCTGTGTTGTGGCCACCACCCCAGGGACTCCCTCGGAAAAAACTGAGTTCCAGTCCTTTCTGCTCCCATGGGAGAGCCACAGGCACCACTTCCAGAAGAAACAGCTCAAGCTCTCCAAGTACAGCCTCGATCTACACCTCTGCAGGTAGCTTTGGGCCCAAGATGCCAGCCAGTATCAAATGCCCTTGTGCCCGCTTGTGCCAGTGCCTCCTCTGGGGACGTCATGGGGAGGATGGACACCTGGGTCCAGGCAGGATCTGGGTCCTCGTGGATCTCTTCTCCTAATTAATTCTACCAATATCTCTCTCTCCCTTGTCCCCAGCACGGCGTGGCTGCATGTGTATGTCTGAGGGTCTAAACCCCCACATGGCTGTTCTGGTTAGGTCTTGGCATTCTCTGCCCTGCCTTGAGCTGCCTAGACAGCTCCCCTCCCTGGGCCAGAACAAGGACTGGCTAGATAATTTGTAGGGCCTGGTACAACATAAAAATGTGGACGCCCGTGTCAACAGTGATAGAGAATTTTAAGGGGGTGACGGAGGAGCTTACAGAAAAGGCTGACCACCTTCTCTCATTCATTCGGTCGCTCATTTCCTCATTCATTCCTGCCCTGGTCAGGTACTGAGCTCCTGCCATGCGCCAAGTGAGGTCCTGGAAGCACCACTGCTTCCAACTCTGTGCCAGCCTCCAATGAATGCCCCACACCCAAGGCTTCCATGGCCCTCGTCGCCAGGCCTTCCACCCCCACCCATCCCCCCATCCTCGGACCCACTGTCTGCTGGGCTCCTGCTAGGCTGAGTGCAGTGCTTCCCAATGACACTCCCTCCTCAGAGCAGTGGGGCATGAAGCCACATCACTCATCGTCCCCCACATCCTGCAGCCTGTCCTTTAACTCAAGCCCCTTCAGTTCTCATCTGCTTTATCATTATGATCCTATAAAATGAGGCACAACTTACACCTTACAGTAAAGTCTACGTATCTCAAATGCACAGCTCTGTGAATCTTTGCAGATTACAACACTCAGGTCAAACGCAGAACATGCCCAGCTCCCTGGAAGGCTCCCTCAGTTAACCCCTTTTCTTTTCTTTTTTTTTCCCTTTAGAGGCAGGGTCTTACTGTCTTGCCCAGGCTGGAGTGCAACGGTGCAATCACAGCTCTCTACAACCTCAATCTCCCAGGCTCAAGAGCTCTTCCCATCTCAGCCTCCTGAGTAGCTGGGACTACAGGAGCATACCACCATGCCCAGCTAATTTGTATAAGTTTTTTGTAGAGCTAGGGGTCTCATTATGTTGCCCAGGCTGGTCTCAAACCCCTGGGCTCAAGTGATCCTCTGACTTTAGCCTCCTGTGCTGGCATTACGAGTGCTTAGCAGTCAACCCTTGTCTGCCTTTTGTCGCATAGATCAGTTGTGCCTATTCTCGATGTTGGCATAAATGGAATCACACAGGATGCTCTCTTGTGCCTGGCTTCTCTGGCTGAACATCACGTCTCTGGTGGTCACCACGCTCAGCAGCTCGGAAGGACGCACAAGAAACTGGTGGCCGTGGCTGTCTCCCAAGATGGGGGTGGGGTGGCTGGGAGACTTGCTTTTCAGACTTGCTTTTCATTAGAAACCTATCTGCACTTTTTCAAGCGTTGTACTTCTCATGTAGTGCCCGATCAATTAACATATACAACGTAAACATGGATAAATAGTTGCTCATGAAATTTAACAGATGATGACTCTTGTTCATTCTCAGCTTGGCCCCTTCTAAAGCCAGTTTGCCTGCTGTTTCCCCCATGCTGAATGACCAGGGGAGGAGGCCCTCAGCCAAGTCCCTGCCAGGACCCCGAGTTTCACTCCTTAGGGCAGGAAGCCTGGTGGCTCCAAAAGAACGCCGACAGTGGTGACTTCTCCTTTGCCTGAGAGCTCCGTGTTCACCCTCTGTCTCTGTCCTGGCTCTGCTCTGCTCAGCTCAGGAGGCTGAGCAAGCACTATGCCACTTGAGAAGGGAGAATCGAGGGCAGGGGGGTGGTGTGATGGGCCCAGGGCCACACGGAGGGCTCTGGGAGGGTGGAGATCTTGTGTGCCTCGGACACTCCATGACACCTGGGCTGTGCTGGTACCTGGCTCAGGGCATGCTCAAGGTCTGTGGAGAGACAACCACTGGACCAGGACCCAGCCCCTCTCAGCTGGAACAGCCTTTCCGTTCAGTTCCACAGGAAGCTTGATTTCACCATGTTTCTGCCTTCCACTCTTGGCGGGTGGGTGGAGGGGCTTCCACCCAGACTTGCCTGGTGACCTAGCAGAGGGGGATGGTTCTAGAGCAGTGCTTTGCAAATTCACTGACCACATACCCTTTCTTCATGGGGCATCCTGCAGAACTAGTGCTCACTGGAACACACTCTGGGAGCCACGGTTAGCAGTTGGCATGAATGCCAGTTGTCACTGTTAAAGGCCTGGAGACCAGGCACTTAGGGAGTAAGGGATGGTGGTTGGGGCTCGGAGGACTAGGAGGCCAGGGGACACCAGCACCTCCATTTTTTGGCTCTGGCTACCCATTGTAATCACCTGATACCATCTCCAGAGATGGTAATAATACTGGATTTTAAAAATTCTCAAACGATTGCATGGTGTAGGCTAGAAAAACCACTGTCCTAGAGCTAGGATCAGTGGGAGAGGCAAGAGGATGATGATCTTTCTGCATTGCAATCTTGGGTCACATTAATAAGGGCATAGTCTACAGAATGTGGGAGGTGATGGTCCTGCTTGATTTGTCACTGATCGATGATACCAGGTTTTGAGCTCCACAGCTTAACAGATACATCAAGTTGGAAAATGTTCAGCAAAGAGAAACCAGTGCAGCAAGGAGATGCAAAACTTGGTCTAAGGACTCAAACGAGGCCTGTCCTCTGCAGAACTCCACAGATAGCGGGCATTCCGGAGAGCATGGGAACAGGTTCAGGGCTTGCCATCTGTCACACCGGTCCTACGCTCCGACAGTTGAGGGCTCACCTTGGAAGCCACTCTGGTGTTTGTCTTCCCATGGAGGAACAGGAGGGCCTTCCCGAGGGTGGAAACGGCAGATGCGGGGTGGGGAGAGCCCAAGACGAGGAGGGCCTGGGGCAGGGCGGCAGGGAGTCACTTGGCTGAGGACGACGATCAGTGATTCTCCAGGGTCGTGCAGGAAGACCAGCTAATCTCAGGCACCAGCCGAGGAGCTCATGAATATTTAAGGACGGTAAGAAGGGTCAGATGACAGTGCGGGCCATGCTGGTACTCGTTCCCAAGAACGCACGCCCCGTTCCGGAGGTCACGTCTTGCTGTCCTCGCTCTCTGCTGCCTCCCTGCCCATATGGTACTCAGGGCACGCTCAACACAGCTGCATTCAATGAAAGAGTGAGCAGGACAGCAAGACGGGTCCCCATGCGGGGGCAAGATGGGCCATCAGGGCTGGCCTCCGTGAAAAGGGGACTTTTCCACTGGGGCCCGAGGAGTGGGTGGCGAGCCGGCCACGGGAAAAGCATTCCAGGCGGAGAGAACGGCACATGCAGAGGCCCAGAGGCTGGCAGGGCCTGGTAGTCTGAGGTGAGCAGTGGGACCCGAGGGTGCGGACCTCTGGGGGTGAGGATGGCAATAACAGAGACAGTGGGAGAGGGCTAATCCCATAGGGCGGAGAGGCAGTGCGGTCAGGGATCAGCTGCTTCCTGGCTGTGCTGCCTGAGCCAGTGACTTAACCACTCTGGGCCTCTGTTTCCTCAGGGCAAAATGGAGAGGAAAACAGCAGCTATCTCGCGGGACTAAGAATGACAGGTGGCACTGGGACTCGTGCCTGGCACACAGCTCTGCAGCAATGGTCGCTGCCATTGTTATTATCATTGTTATTAGCAGCGGAGGAGCTGGGGAGACAGCTGGACCTGGACGCTGGGTCAGCCGGCCTGGGCCCAGGGTCTTTTCCCCTGGTTTGGAAGAGTCCGCAGCTGGCAGAGGTCCGGGGTCTCTGGGTGCTGCCCAGGCCCTCAACTGGGAGCCGTGTCTGACACTTCCCTGTCCTGGAAGGAGGGCTTGGTGGATCTGCCCGTCCCCGCAGGCTGGGCGCCCTGGCAGGCGTGCTGCCTCCTGCTCCAGGTGGCAAGGAGCAGGGAAGTGGGCGGGCAATGACAGGGCCTTGGACTCCTGCTGGGCTGTGAGGGCAGCAGGGCTGTGTCCCAGGTGCTCAGGGACGCGGCGTCCCTCTGTGTGAGCCACTCGGCTCTGGGTGGGCCGGGTGGGCTGGGTCCCCTCGAGATGGGCGGGTGAGGCCTGCCCCTGCCCATGGGCTCAGCAGAAGAAAGTGAACCAGGGTGAAGAGTGAACCAGGGCAGGGCCAGCCCAGCCACTCCTCTGTCTGGGCGCCCGCACTGCTGCCTGCCTGCGCCTTCATCCCTCCCTCCCAGCCCCGCCTGCTTCAGTGGCTCGGGCTGAACCCTGAGTCAACCTTGTCCTCTCTTTTGTTCACACCCTAATCCCTTAGCAAACCCACCAGCTCCGCCTGCAAACAGATTCAGATTCTGACCCCTGGGCTCCTCGCTGCAACCCTGGGTTCAGCCTTTGACCGGTGCCCCCACCACACCCTCCATACAGCAGCCGGGACACCCACACCAGAACAAACTCCTCCGATGACTACCCTGGATATCGACAAGTCCCTGCTGAGCTGGGTCCCTTGTCCCCGTGTCCTTCCCCATCTCCCTGGGCTCCTCCCTGCTCCTGATTCACGCTTACCCCAGGGCCTTTGTCCTTGCTGTTCCCTGGGCCTGGAACACTCTTCCCTCAGACGCCCACACGACGCCGCCTCAGGAAGTTCAGGTCTGCGCTCCAACATCTTCCCAGCCAGGCTGCGCTCCCTACACGCCACCAGAACTTACTCCCACTCATGTGGCTGCATTTTCTACAGAGCCTCATGGCCACTTTAGGAGCTACACACTTCCTTGTTCATTTGTTTATCTGAACCCCACAGTGGGATGCAGTTTCCCAGAGGGCAGCGTGCCCTCTGCTCTCTTCCCTGGTGTATCTCAAATGCCTGGCACAGAGTAGGTGCTCCCTAAGTACCCTTGCCTGAATGGGGCCAACATGGCATTCCTCAAGCCAGAGACAAACAGGACCATGGCCTCCTCCCTCTGGGACTGGCCTTTCTGTTCCTAGAGACAAACACCAGAAGGGTCAGGCCTAGTCGGACACGTTTAAGCTCCCCAGGAGTGGCCGTTGGTCCTCCCTCTTTGGAGGGGCCGTGGCGAGCACTAGACTGATAGCCCGCAGGCCAGAGCTGGCTTCTTTCTGGCCAGGGAATTGGGGCAGGACACAGTTTATCTGTTCAGCCAGCATGGGGCTAACTGTGGGGACAGGTGGCAAGACCTGTCAGGCAGAGGAGGGGAGCAAGCAGGAGGCAATGCCACACCCGTGGCGCATGCTGCCAGACGGGCTAAGAAGATGCCCCTCAACCCAGTCTAGGGGGCTCAGAGACATTCTGCAGGAGTAAGATGAAATCCAAAGGCCTTAGCCAGGAAAGCTGGGCCCAGAGATACCCCCAGTGGGGAAAGCAGCCAACTGAGGCAGGAGCGGACGGGGCTCTGCTGGGTTCAGCGCCATGGCTGAGCTTTGAGATGTGCAGGGCAGAGATGGCGGCTGCTGCCACCCCGAGGCAGCTGGGGCTGGGAGGAAGAGCGGGGTGGGGGCCACCTCCTGTGGCGGCTGCAGAAAGGCCACCATCGGCTGCTGGGAGAAGGTCAGGCGAGAGACGAGGGTGGTGTCGAGGGTGTAGACGATCAGAGGGATTGGTGAGCTTGGTTCAAAAGCCACAGCCTGGGCTGCAGGATTCTCGTGCGTAAAGGAGGAGGCTGCTCTGGGTTCTCTCCAAGGGACTTGGCGTCTTGAATATCTGGGTGTTTATTCTTCCAATCCCCTCCACTCCCGAAGGAGCATGAGGTGGCATGGAGAGTGGGGAGTGTGTCACCCACTGTCGGGAAGAGCAGGAAGCGTATCCAAGTGAACAACCACAGCAGAAACCCTGCACGGCTCCAGGCTGCTGAGACGCCGCTGCATCGTGTGGGAGAGGAGACGGGGTGTTGAGGACGAGGTGTTGGCTTCCCAATGCCGTGTCCAGAATCTGCAAATGGGGCCTTAACTAGAAAGGGGGTCTCTGCAGATGTCATTCAGTCAGGGATCTCGGAATGCAATCATCCTGGATTCAGGGTAGCCCAATATCCAACAAGTGTGCTATATGAAAGGGGGAGATTTAAGGAGCCAGGGAGGAAGGCCATGTGACCACAGAGGGGGCGGTGAGAACCAAGGGACACCTGGAAACCCCTGAAGCTGGAAGAGCCAAAGAAGATCCTCCCCAGGGCGTGGGTCCTGCCGGAGCCTTGGCATTTGAATTCTAGCCTCCAGAACCATGAGAGGGTACGTTTCTGTTGCTTTAAGCCACTTAGTTTGTGGTCACTGGCAGTGTCAGGTATGGGACACTCATTCAGGAGGAATTGCAGGGGGATTAAACCTCGACAGCGGGATTGATGCGGAATCTGTGGAGGGTCATCCTTCCTTCAAGTTTCAGGTCTCGGTTCCAGCACAGTTGCGGGCCCGCAGGGGATGGGGAGGCACATCAAGGAGACAAGGGACATAGGGGCTGAGGGGGGTCGCTCGGCACCTCTTCCCTCCCCAGCTGGGCACCTGCAGCTGCCCCGGCGGAACATTCTGGGTCTTGTGTTTGCCAGAGGTGAAATCTTGCAAAATGAAGGGAGCAAGGGGCACTGTGGCTGAACTTGACTTCACCTGCCCTTAGCTGTGACCTTGGAGCCCCAGGAGCCTTTGCTGTCAACCTTGGAGATGTTTAAACTGGGAAAGAGACAGCATGGGAGGGGAGTAACACTCTGCTCACACAGGGTGAGCATGCACCAAGGACATGCTGCTCCTACAGAGGGCGGCCCACCTTACAGTGGAGCCGTGGGGGCCCTTTCTGAGCACTCACTGCCCCCACCCCACCGGCGGAGCTCAGCACTTTGCCTATGTTACACCATGGACGTCTCAGCCTCCCATGAGGGAGCTGCTGTTCTAGGCATTTTACAGTCGAGGAAGCTGAGGCCAAACAGCCTTCCCAAGGTCATCCTGTCAGGAAGTGGCAGGGTGGGGTCAGAGTGGCTCAGGCTCCTGATGGCTCTCGGCCCCCGGGCTGAAAGCTCCCCAGTGGCTGCCACCATTGAAGGACTAGAACAGGTCTGGGGTCCCTCCTGGGCAAAGACTCCAAAATCAAGTGTGAGTCTGGTGTGCGCCGGGAGCAGTGGCTGAGGGGTTGGGAGCATCCCGACGGGGACGGGAGTGCACTAAGGCCCTGGACCCCCGATCTGCCGCCTCTGCTGGTGGAGCTGGAGATCACCAGGCTGGGTGGGGCCCCTGCCCAGGGACTCCAGTTGTGGTCTGGGGGTGGGAACTGGGTGTCAGTGTTGGCCAAAGCTTCTCAGGTGGTTCTCATGTGCAGCCATGGGTTATAGCAGAACAGTCTGGAGAGACCTGAGGTCAAACTGCAGCCCTGGCCTTTCTTGTAGGATCCAGGAGGTGGTTCCTGCTCAGCCCTGAATGGAGCTTGCTGGACAGAGCAACTTGAGAACGCCTGAGAACCAAAGCCCAGTGAGGCCGCAGCCATCTGCCGTTCTGTGGTGGGAGAGGCTGGGGGTGGCCATGGGCATCCTTGGAGGGCCTGTAGTTTATTCTCTGAGTCTCACACTGTGGGGCACATAGAGTCCCCTGGGCAAGCTGGTTCACAGACGAGGCTCAGGGTCAGAAAACCTAATGCTGGGCCTCTGACTCTGCCAGGGACCCAAGTCTTCCCCCAGGCGAGTGGTAGCCAGAGCCAGGCAAGAACGACAGGATGCAGACACGGAGGGGAGACCTGCTCCTGCCACCCGCTCCTGCCCGTCCACCAGGACGAAGGGCCAGACCCCAGTGTGGCCGTGGGTGGGGAATCGATGGGGGGCTGGTGACCAGAGGACAGCCCCCAAGCCTGGCTGAGACAGGCATGAGTGGCGGTCGGTTCCGGGGCCTGATGACACTGGCTGATGCGTTGTGGGTGCATTCTGCACCTGAGGCAAGTGCGAGGGCTTCCCGTGGAGGCGCTCATTTCACCTCCCAGGATTCCTGCGAGGAAGGGGCGTGAGTAACCCATATGACTGCCGGGGAGATTGCAGCTCACAGGTCCTGGGACTTTCCCAAGATCACGTGACGGGCATGCAACGGCACTGGGTTCCCACCCAGGCCACCTGTGCCCGAGTCCACAAGCTGAAGCTCCTCACTCCAGGGCCACCTCCTGGGCGCCTCTCCTCCTTCCTGGCCTGACCAGGCGTCCCCAAGACACCCCACCGCCTCCTGGAGCGGCCCCTGCCCCTCCCTGCCCCTGGCCCTCCTTACCTGACGGTGAAGGGGTCAGGTGTGGCAGAGGTGATGGAGGTGACTGGCTGGCCGGGGAGGAGTGGACACAGTGGGGCTGTCCCTCCCCCAGGGGACCCCATGCCATGTGGTAACAGAGGAGCCTGGGCCGTTTGTTGCATCACAAAGTCTTGCCTGGGCAGTGGCAGGCAGCCTCAGGGTGGCCCTGCCCGAGGGCCCAGCAGGCCCCGCTCCCGTCCTCTGCTGTGCCTCCACCAGAGCATCTGCAGCCTCAGTGGTGGCACCTGGAAAAGGGGCACATCTTGCCAAGGTGTGGCTAGGGGGTAGGTTGGGTTGCTGTGGGGACAGGTACACAGGGCCCTGCACACAGGAGATGCTCAGTAAACACCTGCTGAAGGACGTGCCTTGCCCAGTCACATGCTCGCAGGTGCTGGCACAGGGTTCAAACTCAGACCAACCTCAGTCCCTTCTGGTGTCTCCTCCCAGGCAGCCCTGCTGGCTGTGACGATATGGGAACCCTGGGGATGCAGGTTTCTACCTGTCCTGCCTCCTTCCCACTTCCTGCAAGGGAAGAAATTCTCCGTGGAACTCCCCTGCTGGACTGACACTCCTCCACCCCTCGACACACTTACAATCAGGCCAGAGCTTGGTCAGCTTGGAGCCTTCCTCTGGGAGAGTGATGCTCAGGAAGCTGCCGGCCTGGCAGGGAGCTCTGGGCAGAACCCTCCTTGAGAGCTGAGATCCACACCCCCCAACCAAATTTCGGCCTATGTCATCGACTGCCCGTGGTTATCCTCCTAAGAGCTGTCCTAGCATGGGCAGCTGCTGTGAGGGAGGAGAAACACGCCCCCATCGAGAAATGCACCTCTGTCTCTCCGCCGCGTCCCCTCGCCAGCCATTTCCATCCAGCACTGCTTCCCCACCCCCAGGGACACCTCCTGCCCCTCCTCATGTGGACACCAGCACTTTGCCCCAGATCCCAGGGTGAACAGTGCAGCTGCTTAAAGACAACACAAATCCTAGGAAGATAAGGTGGATGACATCAGAAATGTTCACAGGGTCGTACGTGCCAGCTGTGGGAAGAGTCCAGGGGGCCAGATCTGTGGGCACCTGGGCCTCTCTGAGAGGTGACCTTTGCAGACCAGAAGGAGTAAGTGTCCTTCTGTGTTGATGTGAGCTTTCTTGTCAGAGCTGCAAAAGGAGACACGAAATTCACAGCTCATTCCAGGAGGCACCTGGAGCCAGCAGCACCTAGCAGCATCGTCACCGTCACAAGCAGCTGCCGAGGGCCAATGCAAGGATGAACACGAGGGCCAGGGAGGGGCGGCCCGGCCTTCCGGGTCAGCAGGGCAGTTCCCCAGGGCCTGCCAATCGTCTTGCTCAGGTTTCAAACTCTGTTTACCAAACGACCACAGAAACCTTTTAATAAAACATCTCACTTGAAGGCCAATGTGAAAAATTTTACATTAAAAAATTAATTTTACTGGTTTACATTGTTTTATACATTAAAATTGATGTATTTACTTGTTTTTTTGAGACAGGGTCTCACTCTCAACCAGGCTGGAGTGCAGTGGTATGATCAGTGCTCACTGCAGCCTCGACCTTCTGGACCCAAGCAATCCTCCCCATTCAGCCTCCCATGTAATTGGGACTGCAGGTGCTCATTGCCACATGTGGCTTATACTATTTTTATTTCTCTACAGATGGGGGTCTCATTATGTTGCCCAGGCTGGTCTCCAACTCCTGGGCTCAAGCCTCCATATTTCTGCTTTGGCCTCCCAACTTGCCAGAATTAAATTGCTCATTAAGGCATAAGCCATTATACCCAGCCGACATGGATACATTTACTTACTGTAAATTTAGTAATGGCCACATGGCTCGTAAGTGACGGTGCCAGGCTCAGGCCCCATCTCTGGGTGCTAATAAAATATTTTCTAGCCTCTGTCCTCCTGTGTAACAATACAGTTGAATAAAAACTGCATACAGCTATGTTTGTATGTGCCTGAGGGTCAGCAAGATGTCAGAGACGACAGTGCGTCCTGTGGAGGGGCTGGCACCATCTGATGAGTAACGAATGCATTCAAGTGCAATTCATAAATGACACGTGCTCCACGGCAAGCTGGACTTCGTGAGGCAAGAGGCTCTTGGGCTCTGCTGTCAGAAGACGGACCAGAAAATTCAATGACTGCACTTCTTCTCTCACCTCAACTCTTCCACCACGCAGCCACTGCCTCTGCTCCAGAGCAATGCCTGTTTCTGCTGGTGAAGCGCAACCTACCGGCCTTCACAGCATTAGCCACAGTGGCCTTTTGCTTCACAGTCATCAAGAGGGAGGTACAGAAGTATTTCTCCAAGGCTTGAGCAGTGGCTGTGAAGAGTAGGGGTTAAGTCTGGACCAGCGCTGAATGCTGTATCCCAGGGACACAGGAGCCCATCCTGCGTGTGGGTCTGTGACACGTAAGGGGCTCTCAAATGTGGGGTCCGTGGCAGGTGCCCCCCTGCCTGGGTCTAAGGCCGGTGCCAGTCATGGTTGTGAAAGCCTCACATTCCTTTCAGAAGAGGTATAGCAAGCGGCTGCTTTGCTGTAGGGCAGTGCTGACGCGATCCTGAGGTCGTGGGTAAAAATCTCCACTTTGAACCGCAAGGCTGCTTTGAGGATTGCAACAATCAGGCAGCAGGGGTTTGAGATGCTCGCAGCTGGTTTCTAAGACAGCCTGTTCCTGTGGTTGCACAGGAGCGAGCGGGAACTCTGATTCATACAGATAAAAAGCTGCGAATTCTGAGTTTTAGACAGTTCTCTCTGTGTATACTCCAACTCACAGATTTTGGGAGAGGCCTGGGTAGGCTGAGGGCTTATGAAGTCAAGATGACCTCATACCACAAGCCAACAGGTTGGTGGCTCCAACGTGCTATTATCTGATGTATCACACTGGTGAACCAGCCACTTCCAGTGCAGTTACAAATTCGATTTTAAGTGAAAGCTTAATAAGTAAAGTATTTTGGAGCTCTGGAAGGCCTGCAGGATTTGGCCAGTCCCCCAACGCCACTGTGCCAAGCAGAGGCCAGGTTCTGCTGCGGTCCCCCACCTCCTGGTCACTGAGGCAAGCTCCTCCCAGGACGCCAAGGTCTGGCTTCTAACTGCAAGTAGCTTCTTCCAGTCCCAATGCTTATCACGGAGCTGTCGAGAACACATCTAATGGCCAGGCGCAATTACGTGGCTCAAGCCTGTAATCCCAGCATTTTGGGAGGCTGAGGCGGCCAGATCACTTGAGTCAGGAGTTCGAGACCAGCCTGGCCAAAATGATAAAACCCTGTCTCTACTAAAAATACAAAAAAAATTAGCCCAGCACGGTGGCCTGTGCCTGTAGTCCCAGTTACTCAGGAGGCTGAGGCAAGAGAATCGCTTAAACCTGGGAGGCGGAGGTTGAAGTGAGCCAAGATCGCCCCATTGCACTACAGCCTGGGCGACAGAGCAAGACAGATCAAGTCAAGGGCAAAGTGTGCTTTGTGTCCACAGCTAAAACCCTTCAAAGGAACGTCCAAAGTGTGAGATTCTGATAATCTGGTGGCTCTTGGATAAAGCAATAATCTCATTTAATCCTTTTCCAATTATTGCTCCTTTATGAGTCTTCTGAGGACTTTTTGAGTCCTCAAAGAGAAAGTCTATTTGGTACTTAATATATGTTTAAAAAGCCTTAACATTTATTAACCACCCCCCCATTTTTTTTTTTTTTGAGAGAGAAAGCAATTGTATCTAACTGAAGTTTAATACTGTTTTGTTTTTATATTAATTTTTACTCTTAACTTCTACTTAAGGAAAAAAATGAAGCTTTTATTGATGGGAGTGATATAAAAACATTGTGACAGTGGTCAGCAAATGACTGGTGCTTGGGATCCATGGGCTCTAGATTTAGTGGGGTTGGATTTGTGATCTGGGCTCCTTGCCTGAAGCAGAAAGTCATGCCCTCAGTCAGCCTGAGTTGAGACCCATGGAAGGGGCTGGAGGGGGCCCTCTGAGACATTTGCAAATGACCACGCTCCTGCTCTACTGCAAACGATGACTGGACAAACAGGAGCTGACCACGGGGCCTGGCAAATTGGAGCTGACCATGGGCGGGGCAAGGAGGACTGACCGCAGGGGGCTCGGACTGGGAGCCAGAAGAGCCCCAGGGGAAGCTTCTGAAAGCAGGTAGAGCGGCTGGTTTGGCCAGCCCCAAACGCCTGTCCTGGCTCTGAGTATCCTCACCTAAGCCGTGTGAGGGAGTGGGGAGCGGCGGCCAGGCTCGGTTTACTACCAGTTAGGAATTTTAACATCCAGCACCCTAGTGCAGAGTAGAGGAGGCTGGAGGGGTGCAACACTGCCATCTCGCGGCGACGGGGTGCACAGCGCCTGGGAGGACCCTGTCCCAGAGAATCATTTTCAGCATCAAAGCGAGTCCTTGCGCTCCCCGTAAGGAGCTTGCCATGTGCAGGTACCTTGCAGGACTCCAAGCCTGACTCATCTTATGAGATCTCCACAGTCCATGAAGGAAGGGACCACTAATACCAACATTCACAGGATGGAACTGGAGGTATCCTTGTGTTCACAGCTGGGCAGCCCATTCAACACAAGGCGGGACTTGGGGGCTGCTGTCTAGCTCGAAAGAGGTGGAAGTGGGCTACTGAGAAGGATGGCCACATGTCACTTCACCTTCCCCTTTTGCGTTTAAAAGGAACTTCCCTGGATGGATTAGGTGGCACGGCAGCAGTGTGAAAATGGAGTGCCCAAGCCTGTCCCCTTGGCCAGCCCCTTCAGCTCTCTGGGCCTCAGTGTCTTCATCTGTCAAACAGAGACAGGGACGCTCCTTCCCAGACCAGGTGAGGTCTGATTGAGTTGGTGCAAGCCAGCGTCCAGTGCAGGGCAGCTGGCGTGTGACTCCTGGGGGAGCTGGGCTTGGAGAAAGTGAGATCTCGTGGGCTCTGTGAAGGAGGGCCTGTGCCCTGTTCCCACACAGCATCCCCAGGGGCAGGGCTCTGTGAGGAGACCGGGCCAGGGCCAGGCATGGCCAGAAAGACCCTGCCTTTAAGGGGCTATGGAGCCCTGGGCAAGGAGTGTATCCAAGTAACCAGCGTGGCCTGAGGCCAGGGGTCCCCTCTGCAAATGTCGAATTGGAGAGGGCCCTGAAGATCTTGCAGGTCCTGCAGCCACCTCATGCCAGAAGCCAAGCAGGGTCCCTGCCCTCTGATAGCTTCTGGTCTAGTGGAGACACACACACGAAACTGCCTTGCTGAGAGGCTACCAGAAAGGAGAGGCTCCAGTGAGAGGACAGCAAATAATGGGGGAATGTGACCGGGTCAGGCAGTCAGGGAAGGCTTCCTGAGGAGAGGACAATGGATGAAATATGGAGGCTGAGTGAGCATTGCCCAGGAAGAGTAGAGGGGACAGCGTTTCAGGTGGAGGGAGCAACAGCTGCTGGGGAGGAAGGAGGGAGGACCGGGAGTCCGAGACAGAGGGTGGAGAGTGCCAGCAGGGCCTGGAAGAGCAAAGAGGGTCAGGTCAGGCCACAGAAGGCTTGGGAGGCCACACAGGGGGCTATGTGTGAGAGGGAGGGTGACAGGGATGGCGGGAGGGAGGAAAGGAGAAGAAAATGGAACTTGATTTGCATTTCACAACGACATCTCTGACTGCTGGGGTGGAGAAGGATCTGGAAGGGTCTGGCATAGGCAGGCGGGCAGACCAGCTGTGAGGTTAGTAACTGCACATTATCAGGAAGGAGGCTTAGTAACCTGGGCCAGGGAAATGAAGGGAGCAAGGCCAGTGGCCCGTCCAGGGGCCCAGGGAGGGGTGGGTGGTGGGGTGAGGGGAGCCCCAGGGATGGCGCCTGGGCTTCTGTGTTACACAGTTGGTTGGCTGGAGGTGGCCTTGCCAGGAAAGAACAGCTGGGGGAAGCCAGGTTTTGGAGGGAGGGCATCTGCATTCAGCCTTGGCTGTGCTGAGCCTGAGCTGCCGCTGAGCTATCCAGGGGAACACACAGGTCTGGGGTGTCTGTGTCACCAAGTGAGGGGACTGTGCAAGTGACTGTCCTAACTGAACACTTCTGAGTGAAGAGTAGCTCTGTTAATGATGCCACAATAGCACCCAAGACAGGGCCTGTCCCTGGCAAGCAGGAGCACTGGGACCCCTGCTATTGGTAGTTAGGAGAGCAGAGACACAGATGGGGGTGAGATCCTTAGGGAAGGAGGGGACTCCTGGAAGCTGAGAGGAATGGCCGGCCAAGAGTGGCAGAGGACAGGTGCGGACGGCCAGGAGGGTGTGCATCTGCACCAGTGCCAGGAGCATTTGGGAAGTGCAGGGCAGCCCACAGTGGCCCCTGGCCATTGCTGAGGGGGCATCTGGCTGGATGTACCCCTTTGGAGGTCACTGGGGGCCTCGGTGAGAGCTGGCGAGGAGAGGTGGCATCGTGAGTCAACTGGGGCGGCCTCCAGAGAGAGGGGAGGAAATGGAGACCGCAAATGGCCAGTTCTCTCTGGAGCAGAGTCGTTTCCATCAAAATGGCTGCTGGCATTTTTGAAGGCAGCCCTCTGGTCTCCCTCCCTCCTCGAAAGCTCTCGAGGCAGCAACTCACGTTCAGGGGGTGCTGTCTGAGCAGCAGGAATGAGGGCTGCCTTTCTTCAGTGGACCAAAAATATGTGCCAAGCCTCTCTTAAGTGCCAGGCGACGCAGCAAGATTTACGGCAATGGACTTGAGCGAATGAGCTGAGGGTTCAAGCCTGTGTCACAGACGCACGGAAGCTTCAAAAGCAAGCTCTCCTGCGAGGTGGGACATGGCCCACTCCAGGCCCTTGTTACAGGAACTGCAGGGGCCACTCACCTCCCCTCGTCAACATGAAGAGGGGACACCAGTAATCTACTCAGCTCCTCCAGAGAGACACCTGCTCTGGCTGGGCTCACCACAGGGCCAGATCCCCCATCTCCAAACGGGGCTGACCACTATTCCCATCACAGCTCAGGCTGAGTCTGGGGTCATGAGGGTCTGGGCAACCCAGGGAGGCTGTCTCTGCAACAGTAGAGCTGTGGGCAGCCTGCTTCCTTCACGACAGCCAGGTCCGGGTTCCTCCCACGGTCCGGCTGCCCCTCACTGGCCTGGATTTTATGCTTTGGTGGGAGCTCAGCTTCTGTCCCTGGCAGCTGAGGGCTCAGACCAATATGGCCAGCACTGTGCACACTCAAGTTTTACAGAAGCCACTCCAGCCTGGGGTTGTCTTCCTCAGTCCCCCGCCCCCTTCCCAGAACACCAGCATCTCACACTCCCTGTCCTGGGTCTCTCGGCCCGCCGCGCTACCGTTCTGACCTTACTCCCCTCAGGCTTGCCAAAATGTGCAGCCCCCTCTGTTCTACTCACTGCTAGGTTCCCCTCTCTGGGCCTTTGCTGGGTTCCCCTCTCTGGGCCTTCGCTTGGGCCTCCTCAGAGTGGTCAGGAGGTAGACCAATGCTGTGGAAGGTAAGCAGTGTGGTGGTTGGGCCTGGGTTTGAGTCGCAACTCTGCCCTCACCAGCTGCTCAGTCCTCTCCCAGCTCGCGGCCTCATCTAAGTGAGAAACACTCGCTCCAGCTTCAGGGTTGGACGTGGTGATCCTCTAGGGAAGGAGGGAGGCTGGGACCAGGGACGTGTATAGAGAATGCCTGGCCCAGAGCAGAGAATATTGTTTCTCTCTCCCTTCCTCAATGATCAAGAACTAGCGAGGTGGGAAATGCAAACGCACTTTGGAAATAAACCAAACAAAGGTGAGAAAGAGATCTAGGGTCATCTCTGCCGTGTCGGCTAAACTGCAAACGAAGCTGACTTTCTGTGGTGAAATCACTGGCAGCTTTTGTTTCTAGGAACTGCCTGGGCCACTCATCTCCCTGGGCCACTCAAAACGGACTTCACATTTCAGTGAGCGCCTCAGAATCCAATTAGAAATCACAGAAGTGTTCACTCAATTTAAATCTTCAGTACCCCTTATGGTTAATTTCAAACAGAGCTCAGAATAAGCCCATGCCTGCAGAAAGCATTGAGATTCCCCCAGTTCTGAGGCCACACGGAATGAGGAGGAGGGAATCCCTCTTGGAGGAGAGTGCTGTGCACCCACGGGAGAGGGCAGAGCAAGCAACTCTTGGTTGTTCTTGCCCTGGAGGTCGGTAAAGGTCAAGTCTTCAGATGGAAGGAGGGATGGAGGGGTAGAAAAAGACAAAGAGGCCTCAGAGTGACCCCAGCGAGTTCAGATTCCGAGGCGCTGCAGAGCTGGTCTGGAGCCAGCTGGTGGCCAGGGCTCTCCCTGAGGAGTAGGACAGGGGTGCTCAGCCGTCAGAGGTCGGGAGCCCCCTTCAAGCCCTGTGCAACACAGTTCCTCGAGGAGCAATTACCACCTCTCCCGGAAACAAATGATCCACTTAGTCACCTCTTAGAAACTGTGAGTAGAACCCAGAAAACCAACAAATATTCAAATATCCAAATAAGGGCTGAAAGATCCCAGAATCCGCACACAGGCGAGCGTGATGGTGATGCCCAAGTCCAGATGCAGAAACACCTATCATGACAGGAACGGGTCTGCTTCCCAGGGTAGGCGTCAGTTAATTGCTTTATATACATCGTCTCCTTTGATCCTCTCAGCAGGCCATAGGGTCGATACTATGATTACTGCCACCTAAAGATGAGGAAACTGAGGCAAAGCAAGTGTAGGTGGCTTGCTCCAGCACCTAGCTGGAAGAGGTGGGGCCAGGATTTGAACTCGGCACTGGCCAGAACCAAAGTCTGCCACTTCCCCATTGTGCCTCACACTGCCTTTCAGAAGAAAAAGGAGTCTGTGAACAGGTTAGAGCAGGTGTACCCAAATCCAGTGGCACCCCTGGAATCTGAACCCCAGCAGGGCACAGGGCTGGGTGTCTTGTGAAACCCTGTGGATGGGATGGAGGGAGCTAGGAAGCATCTGACCCACAGATGCCAGGGCTCCAAGAGACGAGAGCAGGAAGTTAGGTCTGGGGTACCGGGGGAATGGAGCAGAGCAGCTCCTAAGACGGGATGGGATGTGGGCTCCAGAACCACAGGTCAGGCCTCAGACTGAGATGGGATGGGACGCAGACTCTGGAACTGCAGGCTGGGCCTCAGACTGAGACACAGAACGCTCAGGGGAACAGGCTCCATGGCGGGGCGGGCTTGTGACTTCAGCCTTGAACTTGGGACACAGTGGAAACTACTCATGACAATTTATTGTGTACCTACTGTGAGCCAAGCACTGCTGGTCCCTTTCCAGAGGAAGACGCTGTGGTCAGAGTGGTTGCCCAGGATTCCCAAGAGCAAGTGGGATGGAAACCAGGTCTGTGAGACTGAGCCCCTGCCCTCTTAGCCACTGTGTCCCTCTTGGATGATGTCACCTGGGCACTGAGTGGCCCCTTCCTGTAGGATGTAGTTCAGAACACTAAGACCCAGTGAGTAGCCTTTTATCCCCTCAGAGCTGGCTGCCGCCTGCTTTTGTCTTCTGCTCTGCACTGTCACTGTGTCAAAGATGATATATTTAAGACTGAGTGGTCAGATTTCCCTCAGGAAAAGCAAGGAGCTGGAAGCCACCTGCCTTTCTAGAGATTCTACAGTAAGTGTGAGGGGTAAACAGATGAAAGGTTTGTAACACCCATGAAATAAGGGAAATTCTGATTCGGTGCAGTATCATAGAGGGACTACAGCCTCTTTCTCCTTATCATGT
>PVKP010038727.1:0-20658 GCA_004027715.1 Plecturocebus donacophilus
AAAAAAAAAAAAAAAAAGTAGTTTACCATGGTCATTCTAGATCTTACAATCTATACCTCTTAACATTTTAGAATGTATTTAACATTTATTCTAACTTACTTCCAGTGACATGGAGATGCTATTCCTATGTAGCTCTAATTCCTCCTTTTTTTTCTGTGCTATGGTTGTTATATCTATTCTGTCTATACATATGTTATAACCCAATAATATATTATTATACTTGTTATATATATAATTCTGTGTCTTTTTAAAAGGGTAAGAGAAGAAAAAAAGGCATGCCTACAGAGGGAGTGTGCTATCATTTGAATACGTGCCCTCTATAATTCAGGTGTTCCCAGTGTGACGGTATTAACAACTAGGACTTTTAAGACGTGATTAGGACATGAAGGCTCATCCACATGTGAATCTCTCTATTTTCTTTCCTTGTTTTATGTGTTCTTTTATGTCATTGACTAACTCATTTAATCATTTATTTTTCAAAAACCTTTCCAGCTTCCTAGCTCTCCTTCTTAAATATCATATAAAAATAGCACCATGGGATTAAAAAAAAGACCTAACCTCCTCTGTTTTCTATGCCTAGTTTTTGGCACTATTCCATAAATGTGGAAATAGCAGGTAGAGAGAAAACCACATCATTATATTCTCCTGAAAATGCTGTGTAACTCTAAAGCCAATATATAGAATTTCTTCTTTTCTCATCCCACTAAGTATCTACAGCTCCTAGCTGAATTGATTGAGATTCTCTGAAATTTGAAAACATTAGAGGTTATAGTTGTTGCTAACGAACTGTTTAATTTCATTTTCTACAGAGCACCTTTAATGCAGGGACTATTCTGTGTTCTAAGATATATTTTACAATAGAATAAATAGTATGCTATATCTAAGCAAATATACAAATGATTTATTTCAATAAGAATGAATGATCTTTTACATTTTATTTTAACAGGTTTTGTCACATAATCATATCCTGGACAAAGTCAATCTCTAAGCAAAAAGAGCAATTAGAAATGGAAGTAAATTTATAAATCAAGGCTAATGAAGAAATGTCAGCCTCTGAAAATGAAATTTGAGGATAGAGGATTTGGAATAAGAAAATAACTTTGAGGGAAGGTGAGCCAAAGCAAAAGAGAATAGACTTTCTCCTGCATTTTTTAAAATTCTGTAACTGACTTGAAAGCTGGTCACAGGGTGAATAAAGTATGCAATAATTAGATCATTTGTCTATTATTATTCATTTCATACAGAATAGCAATCACATATCCATGTAGTAAGAACAATCTTTAGGAAATACTTAAAAGCTTGAAAACTGAAATGCAATATGTAATTTTTAAAAATATAAGACAAAATCTCTGATTAATGTTAGTTAATTTGACTGTAACTTCATATAACTGTAATTATCATATAATGTTGCCTTGGTATTTATGAAGCATAAAATATAGAAGTATATAGATGTATAATACATATGTAATCATATATAATTTATATTTGTAAATTATTCAGAAAACAAAAATATGATATTGGCCTACCTTCCCTCGAAGTTATTTTCTTCAAAAATATTCACAATTTATCTTCTTTTTGCCATAAATGAAAAGAAATGGCAGCATGCTTGCACCTCCTTTGATGACTAGTGTCATGTGTTAATTCAAAAACACATGATTATAGGAATTCTACAGTTCAATCCCAACTATTAATAAAAGGGTCATTTGTTTGTTTTGATTTGATTTGATTTGATTTGATTTGGGTTTTTTCTTGCTGATAGGGTTTTTTCTTTTTGATAGGTCAGAATTTTATAAAATAAAGTGAATGGCACTGCTAAAATTTAACGAAATTTCTCAGCACTTCTATTTTCTACCATGTATCCTAATAGCACCTTTTCTATCAACAGAAGGTTGAGCAGGTTAAGGCAGCATGCACTTAGGTAATTCTGTAGGGTGGAAGCAATTTTACTTGATGAAATACTGGAGATGCTTCTTTCACAGATATTCCTGGGGAAAAGTTCTACATGTTGTTCATTGATAATGCAGTTGGGAGTGCTCTGTAGTCCAACAAGGGTTCATTTGACAGTCTACATTTCCACAAGGACTGTTCTTCCTTCTCTTTAAAATGAAAATTTTTTCAATATCTGTGTATTATTCCTTGTAGACCTATTAATTTAAGTTTACCACTACTTAGGAAAAGAATTCTCATCTTTGAAAGCAACTGTATTAAAATGGGGAGAATAACTTTAAAAAACTTTAAGTTATTCAAACATAAAGAATTCCATAAGGAAACAGGATTAATTAAATAAAAAAAATAACTGTTAGTCAATACTGCATAATAATGCTATTTCAGACAGTGGGTTTTGACTTGTAGGGTTGTGAATTCTTAGTTTTAATGTAAGATTTTATACTTCATAAAAACGTATTATTCAACTTTGTTTATTCCTTTCATCTTTGGGACATTCCTATGATCCTGCAAAATGTTATTCTTCCTCCTGATTATAGAGATTTTATCAATACCCTAAACACAGAATTGGGAAATACTTTAGTCAGTCAAATGTGACAAGTTAATTTGTTTTTCACATTTATAGCTATATCGTCAAAAAAAAAATCTGCTTTAAACTGCAAGGAAAATGGCAGTTTACAATTGCATTAAAAATACCAAAATGAATAAATTCCGTTACTCACAACACAGCCCTGACAGGTCTGTAGTTACTATTTTTTTCCCAAGTGCCTGCCAATACCACCTGTCCTGACTTAGACTTAATTTGACCAACTCACGTCTACCCAAGAAAGATGCTGATTAACATTCCAAAGAAATAATTGCCTGACAAACAATATTTTTTAACTGAAGTGAAATTCACATAACATAAAATTAGCCATTTTAAAGTGTACAAGTCGGTGTCATTTAGTATTAATATATCCTCAGTATTATTCAACCACCACCTTTATCTACTTTCCAAACCTTTTATTCATCGCAAACCTCATACTCATTACACAGTAACTTGTCATTCACCCTTTCCTCCCAATCTCAGGCAAAACCTATGTACTTTCTGACTCTATGGATTTACCTACCCTGGATATTTCATAGAAACTGAAATAAATTAATACAATATCTGTTGCCCTCTCCTTCTCCTTCTTCTTCCACCTCCTCTTCTTCCTCTCCTTCTTTTCCTTCTTTTCCTTCTCCCCATCCTCTCCACCTCCACCTCTACCTCCAGCCCCCCTTCTCCACCATCTCCCTTTCTTCATCTCCTTCTTTCCTCTTTCTTTCTTCTTTTTACCTTCTTTTCAAGATAGGGGTTTGCTCTGTCACCCAGGCAAGAGTACAGGGGCACAATCTTGTTTCACTGCAGCCTCGACCTCCCAGATTCAAGTGATCCTCCTGCCTCCGCTTCCCAAGTAGCTGGGGCAACAAGCGCACCCCACCCCACCTGTCTCATGTATATTCTTTAATCTTTGTATAAACAAGGTCTCCCTGTGTTGCCCATGCTGGTCTTGAACTCCTGACCTCAAGCAACCCTTTCACATCAGCCTCCAAGAGTGTTAGGATTACAGGTGTGAGCCACCATGCCTAGCCTGGCTGCCTTCACTTAGCATAATATTTTTAAATGTCATCTATGTTATAGCATGTATTGTAGTACGTTCTTTGCTTTTAATAGAAGAGTTGTATTCCACTGCATTTGTACACTACATTTATTTATTCATTCATCCATTGTTGGATATTGGCTTGTTTCTGCCTTTTTGCTATTGTGAATAGTGCTGTAATTACCACTTTTGTACAAATATTTGTACTTAGGGATGAATTGTTAGTTTATATGGTAATTATATGTTTCATTTTTTTGAAGAACTGTTTTCCACAACGACTGCACCATTTTACATTTCCACTAACAACATGCTAGGGTACCACATGTTTCACATCCTCATCAAATTAATATTTGCATTATTTTAAACTATAGGCATTCCAGAGGGTCTAAAGTAGTTCCTCACTGTGGTTTTGATTTGTATTTTCCTAATGACTAATATTGCTAAACATTATTTTCCCAAACAATGGCTCTTTGCCCATTTTGTGTCATTTTTAAAGACACAAATGTCTGCTAGGGTATTTTATCCATTTTTTAATCAGGTTGTATGCTATTTAGTTGTAAGTGTTCTGTGTCTTAGATATTAGTGACAATTCATTTTGTAGGTTGTCTTATCACTTTGTTGATAATGTCCTTTGGTATAAAAGTTTCTCATTTTGATAAACTCCAATGTCTCTGTGCCTTCTTTTGCCACGTGTACTTTTGGTGTCATATCTAAGAATCCATTCCTAAGTCTAAATCATGAAGATGTACTTCGACATTTTAATATTTTTATAATTTTAGTTCTTACATATAGTTGTTGAACTCACTTGAGTTAATGTTTCGATATGGTGTGAGGTAGAAACCAATTTTATTCTTTTGCATTGGGAAACCAGCAGTTCCAACACTGTTGGTTGAAAATCCTACCCTTTCTCTATTGAAGGGACTTGATAAATATGAGAAAACTTAAATTTTTTTCTGCTATTTTTTTCTAGTTTCATTCCATTGTGGTTGGGGAAAATGCTTTTTATTATTTCAGACATTTTAGAATTTACTGTGAGTTGTAACCTAACATGTGGTCTATTTGTGAGAATGTTATACATGCACATAAGAAAAATGTGTATTGTTTTTATGTGCACTGTTCTATTCATGTCTGTTAGAGTTAGTTGGTTTATAGTGTTTCAAGCCCTCTGTTTCCTTATTAATCTTCTGTCAATTTGTTCTATCCATTTTTGAAAGTTGTTCTTAAAGTTGTCAATTATTATTATAGGACTATTTTCCTCTGAAATTTTGTCAGCATTTGGTTCATATGTTTTGGGGTTCATTTTTGTGGTGGTCATATAAGTATTATATCTTTCTGATGAGTTGAAACTTTTATCAGTATACAAGAGCTTCCTTTGACTCTTCCACCATTTCGATTATGTCTCTCTCCACACAATAGTTTGGGGTAAACAATGGGACAAGAGTTGTAAATGTTCTATTTTTTTCCTTGCTATGTGTGTAACCAACTATTTTTAGGTTGCTTAGTTTAAATATTCCAAGCAAAAACTTAGAGAGAACACTATAACTTTCACTGTGGTACTTCAGAAATAAGTTATTTGATGATGTAATGAAAAATAATTGTTTTTTTGAGATGGACTCTCACTCGTCGCCAGGCTGGAGTGCAGTGGCACAATCTCAGTTCACTGCAACCTCCACCTCCTGGGTTCAAGCAATTCTGCCTCAGCCTCCCCAGTAGCTGGATTACAGGCACACGCCACCACGCCCAGCTGATTTTTGTATTTTTTTCCTAGGAAATTTTGTGAGGAATTAATTTATGCATTTATTCCCCAAATATTTGTCCACCACTTTTTAACTGGAAATGCGTTAATGGGAAACACCCCTTATTTGATTTACATTCTAGTGGTGGGAGTAAATAATAAGGTAAAAAATAAAATATACATTATATCAAATTATACAAAGTGCAAAAACAAAAATAATAAAGGAGGTTAGGGAGTGTGAGAATGAAAGAAATGCAACTTTCAATCACTAAGAAAATGATTTTAAGCTAGAATATGTTAGGTGAAGGTCTGAGTCATATGTAAATCTGAGTAGAGAGCATTTCAGCCTGAGGAAAAAGCAAAGGAAAAAGTCCTGAGGCAGCCATGTGCCCAGAGAGGCAAGAGTACAGTGGTGAGTTCCTAAAATATGAGTGAAATGTTTTTTGTGTGTTTTTTTTCTTAGTTCTAAGAGAGAAATTTAGACAGAAAGAGGTTAGACTGTAATCCATTAAAACATTGTAGTAAGTTTGGTGTATATATATATACACACACACACACACACACACACACACACACACACACACACACACATACATGTATATATATATATATGAGAAGCCAATTGAGGATCAAAACTCTGAAAAGATAAGAAGTATCATGATCAAATTTCCAGTATTAAAAGATCACTCTAAATGAGAAAATTGGAAAGATTCAGCAACAAATGTGGAAATGGCACATTTCAGAGACTTTTGCAAAATTCCTTAGGAAAACTGACGGTTTTTTGGTTCAAGTTATTAGGACTGGGGATGGATTGAAGTGATTAGATCCCAGATACATTTTTTTGAGAGTAACAGTACAATTTCTTCTGGCGTAATATTTCATTTACGGAATCTATTACAAGGAAAAATCAAATGTCATCAAAAGGATTATCAACCAAAATCTTCCAGGAAGTTCACTGAATGATTATTTGTAATAGTTACTATGGTAACTACCTATATAATCAATGTGCATTCATTAGTGATAAACTAGACATTTCTAGTAAATAAGTAAATCACTTCTCACTCAACAGTGTAAGACATTCCATCGCATTGGTTAGCTTGGATCCATTTTGTACTTACTATTTGATGGATACAGCTTTCATTAAAAGAAAATTTTAGGCCAGGCATGGTAGTTTACACTTCTAATCCCAGCACTAAATGTTTCTTATAAACACTACATTGACAGTTCCATTTCCATATTGGATTTTCCATTGACTGTGCAAATGGTTAAAAGAGAACATGGGCTTTTGAAAAATAAAATGTGATTACCATAGATGATTCTTTACATTTAAATCCAAAAAGCAGCCTGTTAAAGATTAAAAAGGACATTTCTGAAGTTTCACAGTGGGATGCTGAAACCAAGTAGAATAAGCTATAGAGAGCCAATTGTTAAATATTCAGGAATGTTTCTAGCCAGTTGGCAGCATTGGTAGTTTAAAATTAACTGTGGTGGGAGTATTTACACCACAGAAATGGGTAAGTGCTACAAATAGGGCCCTCACATAACTGTTTTTTAAACATTTACCAGCATACCACTGAGTCGAGGTTCATTTCAAATAACACAAAGATTGGAAAAACAAACTTAGCACATAAGGTATATCAGATATAGTTCAAATACATAGTTCAAAATATAGTTCAGAATAAATGTATTTTAGGTAGTTTATGTCTTAAGACAATTTTATATTATTATAGTGCATTAAGAATATATAATATTTTTAGAGATATATTAAGTATTTGCTGCCATTCTGCATATGTCAAACACTTCTCCAAGTATGCCTTCTAATGAAGGAAAAATAAAACTGGCACAAGCCCTAAAATTCAGTGATATGAGAAATTAGCCAGGCAAATTTCAAAAGCTGCAACATAATTTTTCTTCAGAATATATTATAAGGCAGCAGACAATAATCAAATGCATTCAAATTTTACTTACAGACTTGAATATCTCTGTTCATCTTTTAAAGCTCATGTGGCAAAATTGCTTACCAACAGGATTTGTAGCAACTGAAACTGCAGACACCAGAGAGTCAGATACAGCAGTTGTTCTGGAAATATCCATCATAGTCACTTGATTGCTCCTTCTACCACTTTCCCTTTCAGAGTTTTTATTTCAGAACATATATCTGGTGACTTTCTTGCTCAGTAGTAAATTGTCTTTGTTTCATTAAATTTATGAGATTTTCATCACATAAAATAGCCTCAGACAGAGTCATTTTTGATCTGTCCATTAGGATTTAGCCAGATGGGTCTGCTGTGATGCCTGAACCAGCCATGCTCTGTTTTGCCAGCAGATCACACTTTCACTACAGGGGAAATAAAAAAGCAAATAACCCATTAGTTGTTTTAATAGAGAGATTTAAAATATAAATAGTGGCTGTTTCTTAAACCATTTTAAAATTTATTTTTGAATGATTCCAAGTGCTTAGACTTGCAAATAAACATTTGCCTAGTATATTTAGTAATAGTATGAATATATTTAATAGATTTAATAATATTATTAATATATATTAACATATATGGTAGTTAACATATTATATATGTTAAAATGCTTATATTATTTCTGTAGGTAGCTTTACAAATAAATTTATCGTAACATCTTTAAGACAAATGCAACCCTTACAAATTATAAAGACTCTGTGTTAGAGTTTTACGGGTTCTTTCACTCTCCAAATAAGGACTATCTATTCACTCATGGCACCATGCTCCTGGTTAACAGAGAAAGCCGCCTGGTTCTGACACTTATTCTTATAGATAAGGAGTGCCAGACTGTTGTGGTTGGGACCATTGATGCCAGAGGCAGACTGGGTTCGGATCCCAACTAGACTTCACTTAAGTTACATGAACATGGGGGAAGGACACAACTTCTTTACCCACAGTGCGTGCACTAGAAAATCCAAGTAAAAGTGGGACCTACCCCATGGGGGTTTTGTTCATTTTTAGTATTAAAAGATACCGCATATATCAACTGTATGCACTATATGCATTTTTCTATTACTATGATTGTTATCATTAAGATTATTAAGACATTAGAAACATTTTTTCAAGAGAATAACAATTGTTAATTTATTCAGCGCACATGGATACTTATTCTATCTGGATTACTCTAACTATAATTATTATTGCCCCTTCAACTGTTTACATTTTTCACACCCTCACTTTCACCCTACTCACTATTTACTCCTTTGGGGCATAAATGGTATCTTATGGTTCATTTTTATCTCCCGTGGCAGACAAAGCTCTTAAGACCACTGCAAGTAAAGTCACGTCTTCATTTAAAGGATTTGGGACTTAAATCTTGACATCTACGTTCCTGGGTGATCTCATGGCTACCTGACTCCATTTCACTTGGAATGATGGTTAAAATCAGATTTTAAGGTTTCATCTCGTATTTACTAAACCAGAGTCTGGAAACCAGAGACCTTGGAAGCATGCTACTTAGCTCCTCTCTGTGATTATTATTTCCATTAAAGTTTGGCAGTTTGATCTCTTACCTCCTACTTGCTTAACTAGGCTCAATCATATTGGGTCCCAGGGAACTTTCTTTGCTTGCTTAGAAAAAAACAAAAATACTGACAATTGGTTTTGTCTGCACTTTCTGAGCTTCACTTTTGGCGTATTATTCATATTATCCTCAAAAATGCTTCCTAGCTTACTGTGTTAGTTATGCCACAATGATGATGCATAACAAACAACCACAAAAATCTTAGCAGCATACAAAAATAAGCATTTGTTTGACTCAGACCTGGGTTTGGCTAGGTAGTCTGCCTCCACTACGTGTGTTTCTCATCTTCTTCCTTTAACAAGAGAGTTAGTCCAAAGTACATTCTCATAACAGTAACAGAGATGCCAGATCCCAAAGTATAGGCACATTTCAAGTCTTTGCTGAGTCAAGTCCTCTAATAGAGCATTGGCAAAAACAAGCCATACATCCAAATGCTACAGGAATAGAACATGGAAGTACATGTATTCCATGGTAATGGTGGGAGGTTATTGTCTTTCTGAAAACTAATTGAACACATTGGCCTAAGTAGCTTTTCATTGCTTTGTTTTCCTAGTAACCTCTTTGGCCTTCGAGTTTCTCCTACTTAGGGAGAAATTAAGGATGTCTCAGAAAATTAAATTCTAAAGTAAGACAGTCTCACCTACATGACTACATTCAACAAATAAGAAAGAAAAAAGGAAAGTAAAGTTACAGCTTTTGCTATCATATTCTAGAAATATATCTTTCTGTTTTTTTTTCCTATTTGAATTCTTATATCCTACTACATAGTGCAGTTGTGAACTTTTTATTTTTCCTGATAGGACAAGGCATGAGGATATGAGATTATGTGTGTGACATAGAGCTGAATTATAACTCTTGGTTTCACAGCTTTGCTCTGCATTGCTCTAATGCTATTACTACAGCATTCAGTACAACAAATGTTTCAGGGAAAATCTTTTCAATATTGTTAAATTCCAAGATTAATGTGAGCATTTGTAATCATTCCCCTGAACAATTTGATAAATAAGAATGTAGTGAATATTTTATACAAACCTAAATGTTTTATTTTTAAAATGTTCATATTAGATAATAATTTTGTGTTTCTTAATCTAATTTAATATGCATTCAAGATTCTAAAGCTAATCTTTTGGCATTTTTTCAGCATTAAAACGATATTTGGAATGTCACATTTTAGCCTATTTTCACTACATTATATTATATTGCACATGTTTAGTGACTTAAAGGGAAAATTATGACTATGGTTTCAATAATTTAATTCAATTCAGTAATTACTGATCTCTCAGACACCCTGCTGATGTTTGAATGAATATATGATATTCAAATATAGTCTTTTTTAATATTCTATAAAGACAAAGATAAATTTCAAAGGCAGGGATTTCTGCCTTATTTATTGTTATATTTCCAATACCAAATTCCTAGAAGAGGAAGTACTGTTTACTATTTTGTTGAATGACTGTTGAAACTGAATGCAATAAAATCTATGTGCAATGAAAAGAAATAACTTTTTCTGAAAATTTTTAAATAGATCTATGCCGATTCTAGATTACTAATTTCCCATAAGATATATATATATATCCGAGGAGAAAATAAATGTCAAGAATCATTTCATATTAATTTTCACTTTTATGTTCATTAGGAAAAGTAATCAAAAAAAAGGATGTGTGGTCCTTTGTGATTTGGGGGTCATCACCCTTTGAGAAAATAACTGAGCCTATGTGACATTTATCTATAATAAATGCATTTACATGCAATTTTTATAAAATTCCAGGGTTCCATGAAACTCTGAGTCCTATTCACATGTCACAGTGACTCTAGGTTAAAAGATTGAGTCACAATATTATTTTTCAACCAAAGAATCTAGTTGTATGTAAAACATCTCCTAGTCATCCTCAGATTACTAGATCACTTCAGATTCCCAGAGGAACTAGAGTAGTTACTGTGATTATATGCAACCCTACGAGTCTCTATCAGACACAGCATAGGCCAGGGAGTGCTGTGTGTTATTTAGTTTTTCTCTGAGACAAACGTGCTGCATGTGGACACTCATAATTCAGTTACCAGGCTACAACCTTGTTTGATAAGTAGGCAGTGAGAAGAGGAAGAGAGCACGGAACAAGTAAACCACTAAGACCACAAATAGCTCAGTTCCCTTCAAAAGGAAGCTAGAGTGGCTAAGAAAAGAACCACTTAGCCCTAACCTTGTTCAGAAACTGTAAAATAATACTATCCTGTACAAATGAGGAAACCTAAGTGCTCTGCAAACCACAAATCCAATAAGAGTTTACAGCTCCTGAACCTCCTGAAAACGTGTGGCCCTTTATACTAACTAGTGTTTGCAGCCCAGGACACATAAAAGCCATCATCTGACTCTTCACAGTGACCTGCTACACTGTCTACAAACCTGCTTGCACTGACCTTCTCCTCCACCCTCCTGTTACAGGAGAAGACATATCTCTTCATCTACCAAAGCCCGACCTTACTTGCCCTACTTCAAGCTTTCTTCTCCACTGATTCGGATTCATTTTCCTCACATCATCACCCTCAAACCTCTTCTTCTTACAGAAAAATCCTGAAGAAGAACGAAATTCATTTGCACATACACAAATCCTTTCATCCCATTTAGTGTCCACCACATTCTTCCCCAATCTTGCCTCATCAGTGATCACCAGGAAACTAATGCCAATGGAGCCTTGTCAGTCTTCATGTCACCTGCGCTCTCATTTATTTTAACCATGGTAAATATTCCCCTCCTTCTTGGAACACACTCATACCTCAGTAAGTTAGCACTAGCTACTTTTTTTTTTTTTCCTCAACGCTTTCTAGTCACTGACTGTCTTCCTTGGAAGATCATACTCTTCTACGTATAAGAAGTCTGGTTTTCTTCAGGGTTTCCTCCCTGAACCTCCTCTAGTTCATATTACAATAAAAATGTCCAAAACTATAGCCTCTCCTCATCTCAATAAATGTCACCAACAACCATATATTTTCCTGTACCAAAACCCTAGATCTACAGTTGATTAAAATTTAAAGAAGTTATATGTCACTGTGATAACCTTAGAAAGAAAAAACTTATACATCAGTCCTTTCAAGGTTTTTTCACGTCAATCATCATCCTCTTTAACAAGATGAAGGGATGGAGAATATTAGAGAAGACTTATATTCCAGCAACGTTAAGAACATGAACAATAAAAAAATGTAAAACAATTTAGAAAATAGTCAAATTTAAATTTAAACTTGTTATTTCTTCTGTTATCTCCTTTAAATGGAACAGAAAACTTCCTGTGATATTAAGTTCATTATGAACTCTTCTTGTATTATTCCAGCAATTCTCTTTGTTTAATTTTCTAGGAATAGAATCCACATTAAAATACATCAGAAGAACACAAAAGCATATAAAACACAGCAGTTTTCACTTACTTTACAGAATATATTGACTGTAGAATTTTTTTTTATATTTTTGCAATTGTTTATTTTAAAATCTGTTCACCTGATCCTATTTAATTATACAACGTAAACATTTCTGATTTTTCATTAGTCAGAAAAACTTCAGAAGTCTTCATCTAATACTCTTCAGGTATGCTATTCAAACATAATTAATAGGATCCTTATCAGTTTTAAAGCTAAACAGAAGTCAAAGTCTGACTTCTTCTCAAATCTCCACAAACAATATCTGTTCCAAACAGCCACCATCTCAGCCAGGACTGTTGCAATCTGGTCTCTCTACTTCCTTTCCTGCTTTCTTCTCATCTTCTCATCTAGTATCCACACAAGGTGATATTTTAGCGAAGTGCAATGGCTGCCTAACACTGGAATACTATAGAAATTTCTTACACTTTTTAGATTCTGAATAAACAGGCGGTATCTACTTTTTCACCTTCACTTTATATCAACTTCTCCTAGGTACATTCAATCAGATTCTATTGGACTTGGGCTCCAGTGCAGATGGCTGAGTCCCTCACACAAAGCATCAGTCTATGCAAGCCCTTTCTCTCTGTAATTTATGTGTATTTTATATTACTCATTTCTTTAGTTCCATTCTATTTGTTTCCCAGAAAACCAGTATGTTTTTGAAATATATCGTTTAGTTTGTTAGTATTATTGAACACTGACCTACATATTATGTTGTTATATGTATATCTTAGTTTAATTAATTAACTAAACAAAATTCATCCTAAATTCACTTCGTATTTGGGTAGTAACCTGTGTTTGCTAATTTCCTTTAAATTTCTCCTATCTTTATGAGCAGAGGTATACTTGTCAGCTAAAGTTAGGTTCCTGTCATCCCAGGTAACCTCTATCTTCCTAGATGGTTACATTACAGAGAGTTCTCATCCACGTCCTTGAGGAAACCTTCCTGAGCTGCTTAGTTACATACATTTTTTGAAGAGGCAGAAAAAAGTACTTACAAGATTTCTAAAGTAAATAAGGAAAGGAGGTAAGGGAAATCTAGCATTATATGTTCAACAGAGAGGATGAAGCCCCTTTCTTCTAATTTGTATTTGCCCTTGTAATAGACTCAAAGTTACAATGAGATATAAGGCATTTGTTAATTTTTAATAAAATTTTTATTTCACTGATTTTAAAGATGACCTCAAAGGTAGAACAAACAGGGGTAGACACTGAAAACAGAGCCCTAATGAAAAATGTGATATCTGTTACTGATAGTATTTAAACGGCTTACACAGAAGAGGGTTTAGATTTACTAGGTAAAAATTCAGGGAGGACCAGGCACAGTGGCTCACACCTGTAATCCCAGCACTTTGGGAGGCTGAGCAGGGTGGATCACCTGAGGTCAAGAGTTCAAAACCAGCCTGGCCAACATGGTGAAACCCCATCTCTACAAAAACTACAAAAAATTAAGTGGGCGTGGTGGTGGGTGCCTGTAATCCCAGCTACTCGGGAGGCTGAGGCTGGAGAACTGCTTGAACCAGGCAGGCTGGAGTTGCAGTGAGCCAAGATCCACCATTGTACTCCAGCCTGGGCAACAAGAACAAAACTCCATTCTAAAAAAAAAAAAATTCAAGGAGAAGAACTAAAAATAACTAGCTAAAATCTGTAGGTACTCTGTAGGGAGATGGGTTTTACTATGATAATGGAAAATGAACAGCCAACAGGCTGAACAGCAACAATGTCTCCTGCTTGTTGTTTACTAGGGTTTTCCAACCATTGGCAGAACTTGGCTCAGTGAAGTAAGTGCTTAAGTGATCCAACATTAGTTGGGTGATTAAACCTCAACAGGATAATATTCAGAGCTTCTTCCAACACTGAAATTCTATGATATATTTGTATATTTTATAGATATGAAATTTGCCTACATTTCTTAATGTATAGTCAGAGAAATCGTTGATACAATAAAATAACTTAACATTTCAGTATTTCAGTTTGAAGCCACTCAGCTTGAGAGATTACACTGTAGAAAGGTTTGTTTTGTTCACAAGATTAGTCAGGCTAACTACTTTAAAGGCCAGGGTGCAGAAAAATGCTTTTTTTTTAAAGCTTATTTTATCTAGCAGGTTGTGCAGGCTGTTTCTAGAATTCAAAAAATGTTTAGGCCTAGGGAAAATGCTACAGTCGGTAAAGAGAAAGATAGGAAATAAAGCAATGGTGGAGAGAACTATTGGCACCAAAATGAAAGAAGAGCAGGTTGATGGGATAAAGTCCAGGTTCAATATGCCGTGAAAGTCATAGAAGAGAATAGCAGTCCTGAAAGAAATGAACTGAGCAGGGAAGGTGAAAAGCATCATAAGAAGAAAGGGTTTTTAAATAAATACTCTGAAAGAAGCCCCAGTCAAAGAGGTTACTTCAGGGCCAACACAAATGCAAGCAAGGAAGATCTTGATCAAAGGGATTTGAACTGCTGAGAAACAAAGTGAAGGATTAAAAGAATTGGGCCTTTATGTTTGGAACATGCCCAGACAATTGTCTTATGATTTTTCAAGTTTTCAGTTCATACGTTAGAAGGCTAGATAGTTAATTGTATTATTTGTTTATCAGATTTTACTTTTATATGTTTTTCTGGTTATTAAAATTAAAACATGCTCATTGTTAAAAACATCTTCATATGCATCAAAGTTTTAAATAATTAAAGTCTCCTGCATTGTCACTATTTTATCAGTCTGTCTTTATATTCTGTATTCTGAACTTTCATACAGGATTTTTCCTTCTGCTTCTAGTGCATCATATTTTAATAGCCTATTGCATGTGTTCAAGATAGTTTTAAATCCCTGCTCTAGCACTTACTGGCTACATTATACACTATGTAGCCTCTCTCAGTTATTTTTTATTTATAAAAATGGAAGAAATTATATTTTGTAGGCATGTTAGAAGGAATAAATGAAAAGAAGCTGTAAAAGTGCTTAGCACAAAGCTTAGTGCCTATCACACATTCCATAACCAATAATTTATAATATAATTATACTACACTGACAGCATATTTGTCAAAATCTTATTTGAAAATCTGCCTTTCAGTCATTGTTGTATACATTGCAGTCCAAATTACAGGAGCATATATCTCCTATAATTCATAATAATACTAACCAGGTTTGGAAGATCTTGCAGAATTCAACAATATCTAGATATCATTTTCTTTATCTTTTTTAGTCTATATATTTAAAGTTTAGCTTTTTGTAACATGTCTTCACCAATTTCATTATGCCTCTCTTGGACATTTCTCAGGATGAATTAAACAATATGCCACAAAAAGTATGTTCTTAAATATTACAGAGCTATAAAGGAAAGGGGAGAGAGTATGCCTACTACGTGCCAAATGCCTTAAATACGTTTTTTATTTTTTTTAATTTATTCTCATGGAAGCATTTACTTCCAACAGGTAAGAAAACTGAAGCTCAAGAGATTAGCTGATGTTAAATTTGACTTAAAATAATTTGAAGAAATGAAAATGATAAATCACTTCTTATAAGTATTCCAAATGATCATTCCCATAATACACTTAAATTTTTGCACAGGCTCTGGGTGCGGTGGCTCACACGTGTAATCCCAGCACTTTGGGAGGCTGAGGCAGGTGGATCTCGAGATCAGGAGATCAAAACCAGCCTGACCAACATGGTGAAACCTCGTCTCTGCTAAAAACACAAAAATTAGCTATGTATAGTGGTGCACCCCTGTAATCCCAGCTACTCAGGAGGCTGAGGTAAGAGAACTGTTTGAACCCGGGAGGCGGAGGTTGCAGCGAGCTGAGATCATGCCATTAAACTTCAGCCTGGGTGACAGAGTGAAACTCCATCTCAGAAAAAAAAAAATTGCACAGGAAATTACTTGAAGCAAATTTTACTGTTATTTGGAAAAACACTAGAAAACATTAAAATTGTCCTCCCAAACTGCTCTTCTGAACACCAACCTTCATAGGTGGATAGCATCTTCATTCTTCAGTGGCTCAGACCAAAAACTATGGAGGGCTTCCTTGATTCCAATATACCAGCAAATCCTGCTAGCGCTACCTTCAAAATGTATCCCAAATCCCACCACTCATCCCCACTTCTAGAGCTGCCTGCCCAGTTAAAGAACCATCATATCTCACGTGGAGCATTGTCATCATTTTCCAACTGTTGCAATTAATTCTTCCCTTAGTCTCTACTGTGTCATTCTGTTGTCAACACAGCTTATCTAAATGAAAGTCAGCTCCTCACTCCTTTGTTTAAAACTTTACAATTGCTTCCAACTTCCCTCAAGTGTGTAAAAGTCAAATCTTTATAATGGCTTACAAACCATTTTCCCTGGAACACATTCCCTTTATATCTTCTTTTAAAAAAAAATTATTTCAGTGGATTTTTGGGGACCAGGCAGTGTTTGTTTACATTAATGGTTTCTTTAGTGATGCTTTTTTTTTTTTTAGAGGGAGTATCGCTCTGTTTCCCAGGCCAGAGTGCAATGGTGCGGTCTTGAGCTCACTGCAACCTCCACCCTCTGGGTTCAAGCGATTATCCTGCCTCAGCCTCCCAGGTTGCTGAGACTACAGGTGCCCACCACCATGCCTGGCTAACTTTTGTATTTTCACAGACACAGGGTTTCTCCATGTTTGTCAGGCTGGTCTCCAACTTCTGACCTCAAATGATTCACCTGCCTCAGCCTCCCACAGTGCTGGGATTGTAGGTGTGAGCCACCGTGCCCAGACTTTAGTGGTGATTTCTGAGATTGTGATGCACCCATCACCGGAGCAGTGTAGACTGTGCCCAGTGTGTAGTCTTTCATTCGTCACCCCCTCCCACCCTCACCCCCACCCCCGAGTTCCCAAAGTCCATTGTATCATTCTTATGCCTTTGTGTTCTCATAAATTGGCTCCCACTTATGAGTGAGAGCATAACAATGTTTGGTTTCCCTTTCAACCTGGATGGAATTGGAGACCATTATTCTAAGTAAAGTAACCCTTATATTTTATGGTCGGTTCTCCCTTTCCCTTAAGTTTCTGATGCATGTCACATTCTCAGCGAGGTCTTCTCCAAATATTCTTATTAAATCACAACTCCACACACAGGCCCATATCTCCTAATTCTCTTTTCTGTCTCATCTCTCCATAAACCTTATCATCCTGACTTACAATATTACTTATGAGAAATATGGCAAGTTTGCATGTCTCCCCAAAGAGAATTTAAACTTCATAAAGACAGTGGTTATTTTCTATCCATTTATAGATGTATCTATAGTACTTAAAAGAATCTAATGGGTGGTAGTTAATAAGACATGTTAAATAAATGAATGGGTATTCATTTATATGGGAATCATTTTAGTTGCCTAAAGGCTGTAACTGAACACATTTTCCTAATCATTGAAGATCAGCCACACCACTTCATTAAAACCATTTCAGTTCAGGATGAACCAAAAAACTTGAAGCTCTGCCTTTTCCCTCAAGTTAAATTGAATAGCTAAAAATAAAGATGAATCACAAAATAATATTAGCACTACTGTAAACCTAGTTACATCTCAGTTACCCAGATCATCAAAACATACTAAGAAAAAAACATATTAAGCTCAATGAAGTGAGTATTGTGTGTAAAGATAGAGACATACACACACATACACTATATATAAAATAATACACCACCTATAAACTAGAAAATGTTAGCAAAGCATCTGCATGATCACCTTCTAATTCCTGAAGACTATCTTCCAGCATTTCTTTTGGTATATTTCTACTGGTGACAGATTATCTAAGCTTTCCTTTTTTGGTCTAAATCTATTATTTCATCCCCCTTTATTTTTGTAGTATATGTGAGTATAAAATTTGAGTTTGATAGTTATTTTATTTTAATATTGTGAAGATAGCATTCCCTTTTCTTCTAGCTTCCAATTTTTTTCCTTTTTTTTTTGAGATGGAGTCGCACTTGTACCCCAGGCTGGAGTGCAATGGTGCTATCTTCGTTCATTGCAAACTCTTCTTCCCGGGTTCAAGTGATTCTACTACTTTAGCCTCCCAAATAGTTGGGATTACAGGCATGCAGCACCACACCCCGCTAATTTTTGGCATTTTTAATAAAAACGCAGGTTTCACCATGTTGGCCAGGCTGGTCTTGAACTCCTGACCACAAGTGATCTGCCTGCCTTAGCCTTCCAAAGTGCTGGGATTACAGGCATGAGCCACTGCGTCTGGCCCCTTCCAATATTTTGGTTGAGATTTCAGCTGTTAAACATACTGTTGTTCACTTGAAGATATGACTTCTTTATTCTATATTCTTAATTTTTATGGGACAGAGTTGGCGTATACATTTATGGGGAACTCTTTGTATTCTAGAAACTTCTGCCTCTTTTTCTTTTCTAAGACTCCAGTTACAATTACATTAGACTTCTTCATGCTATGCCATGTCTTCTACATCCTTTTAAAATTTTATCTTTTTGTTGTTATCACTAAGTTTCTATCTACATATTTTATTTGAATCTATCTTGTAGTTTGATAATAATTTCTTAAGTTTTGTTTTTTTCTGCTATTAAACTCTTACTGTGATTTTTTTTTGTTACTGCACATTAATTGCTCTAAAATTGTCTACGGTTTCTAATTCTCTGAGAAATTTCTCTATTTTGTCTTTTACTTCTGTCAATTTCTGTTTATTTTTAAATCTATGTTTTGGAACTTAGTTATGTTCATTTCTGGTGTGACTTTTTATATTTTCTGGTTTTTTTTTTATTTTGATTATGTTATATCTTGTTTTCTTGTATGTATTTGCATATTTGTACCATATATTATATATTAAAATGTATAGAACTATGTTGAACCTCTTAATGTTATTAGCCTCCTCTAGTGAAAATTAAAATTTGCTTCTGTTAGGCTAGAGGATTCAGTTAATCCATCAATTAAACAGAGTGCAATCGGTGCTTTAGCTAAACAGATTATAAAAGAAAGCTGCTTGTGTGTAAACATTATGGCACATAAAGAGTTGAACATTCTAATTCTGAATAACATCACCTCAGTAGACTTATGTTTTGCTGAGGTAATGTAAATATGATACTTTATTAATAAGAATAAATTATGATGTAAATAAAAAATGATTATGCAATCTTCCTGATGGTGTCTCCACAAGTGACTGTATCACATTACATATATTTTAGATATAGTCTTATAGAGTTAACATAATTTAGATTTCCCTTGGCCTAAGCAATTTCTTTTTATAATAATTGCAATATTATAATATATAATTATTTAAATAATAAATATTTGAAGTAAGATTCCCATTAATGTAGTCCAACACCCTTGCTACCATGTGCTGCTCTTAACCTCTACATATTTACCAGACTAGAGTCTGCATTACATTTCAACTCCTGTGCCAACTCCAGCTGATGGTGAGTGGCTGCCTAGGACACAGTTAAGATAATCTGAAGTTTTATACACATTTCTGGTATGGATGCAGGAGAGAGAAGTTTTGAAGAAGAAAAAGTATATTTCCCATCACCGAGATCTCTGTCACCTAGTTTTTCTCCAGACTATTTACCATTTGTTTTATTTCTTAATCTGTCAGCATTCAGGCAGCAGAGCTCACTGTGAAACTCATGTCATAATTCTTAGCATAATGTTTTTACTAATTCTGTGCTCATCCTCACATCCATCTCTCAAATAGAGACTATGTCTCCCCTACTTCTCTAAAATATAGACTCTTCTAATATTTGTGGTTTAAATACTGTGTGGCAGACCCTTAAAACATTTTTGGAAATGGCGGTATGTAATAGTTGTATATCCTAAACTTACCGTCATACAGGTTGGTCTCTACCATTTTAAAACTTGACCTCTGAAATTTATTCTTAAAGATTATTTTCTTCTTATCTTAAGAATCTAGTACATCAAATATCTCCGAGTAAGTCATTTTGAAAGGAAAAGTACAGACAGTGTGTACATAGGCTTAGGAGAGACGGAACTGTAGTGAGGTCTGACAAAGACTCACTAGATTCAATAGAGGCACCTCCTTCTGCATGCCAGTACCTCCAAAATCTGCTCCTGCCGACATTCTCTCCCCAGGAGTCTCTCTCTTCCTCTGTGTGTCTTTATCTTTAGTAAAATCATAATCATTTGTATTTTCTTTAATCTCTACTGCACATATGTATACATATAATATATATACTATAATATGTATAATTTGTTCGACTTTCTTTTTAAAAAATCTTTTCAACTTGAAATTCTTAGGTGACAACTTTTATTATTTAATTATTATTATTATTTTTTGCTGATATGACTGGGATTTTTTTGTTTATTTAGTTTTCAGTATTTCAGAACTCACCTGAACTCCACAAAACAAAATTTGAAATATGTAATAATTATTAAAATAACACAAGAATAATTCTTTGTGTGTATATATGTGTGTGTACAATTTGGAGGATATA
>PVKP010038728.1:0-20649 GCA_004027715.1 Plecturocebus donacophilus
GTCTTCACCTGTAACATAGAAAAGTGGTTAGGGTGCACCTGCTGTGGTTATGATGAATTATTACATATAACACATTTAGAATTATGCCAGGCATGAGGCAAGTGAGGTGTCTAGGCTGTGATGATTATTTTTTATGTAGTGGGCCATAATTTAGTAAATCAGCCTGTATTGATAGATTCATGGGTTATTTGCAATATCCTGCTTTTACATACAGTGTAATAATGAGTAACATTGTACATATGTCCTTTTCTTTTCTTTCCTTTGGAGACAGGATCTCACTGTCCCCTAGGCTGGAGTGCAGTCATGGAGTCATAGCTCTCTAAAGCTTTGGTCTCCTGGGCTCAGGTGATCTCCTGCCTCAGCCTCCCAAGTAGCTGGGACCTACCAGTGCAAACACTTTTTTTTGGTGGGGGGTAGAGTTGGGGTCCTGCTATGTTGCCCAAGCTGGTCTCAAGCTCCTGGTCTCAAGCAACCCTCCCACCTCAGCCTCCCAAAGTGTTGAAATCACAGCTATGGGTCACACATGTCATTTTTAAAAACGTCACTTGCTGGGTGTGGCGGCTGATGCCTGTAATCCCAGCTACTCAGAAGGCTGAGTACTAGCAAGCCTCTGGCTCTTAAAAATTATTTTAAAATTAGCTGGCAGGCACCTTTGGGTGCCTTTGGGCACCTGTAGTCCTAGCTCCTCAGGAGGCTAAGGTGGCAGGATCACTTGAGCCCAGGGGTTCAAGGCTGTAGTGAGCAATGATCGTGCCACTGCACTCCAACATGGGTGACAAAGCAAGACTGTCTCAAAAATGAATTTAAAAAATAGGTAAAAACGTGTCAACGTATCACAGACAATGGGATAAATTTGGAGAAACTGGTTTGCTGGGTCAAAGGGTAAAGGCGTGGGTGATCCTAGTGAATTGTGCCAAATGACCCTCCATGGAGACTGTGCGAGTTTCACTCCCTTGCACAATAGATGTGACTGTCTGGTGCCCCTCAACCGTGCCAGCAGCGTGTGTGATCATGCTTTTGCCCATAGGGTAGGTGAGAAATGACATCTCAGCACAATTTTAATTGGTCTTCTCTTATTATGAGTGAAAATGGGCCCCCTGTCATCTGTTTAAGGGCCATTTGTATTTCCTTGGGACCTGGGGGAAGTGATTACTGAAGCAAAAGGCAGGGCATGCCTAATAGGTTGACAGGTCTATTTTTAAAGCCCGGGTATCATTGCCAGTCAGCACGTTCCGAGGATTGTTTGGTGTGATTTTTGGCATGGAATTGGCATTCTCACCTGTTTAATTTTAATTTTAAGTGCCTGGGGTCTTGGGTCAAATGCCAGCCCTTTAGAGCATGTGGTGCATGCCATCTTCTGGTGCCACCTGGTTTATTTGTGTGTTTTCAGCTGTCGTTGCTTCCTTGCCATTATTTACTCACTCCTCAAGAGAATTCAAGGTCTACAAAAGCAGAGGTGAGCAAGAACGTCATCTCGTGGAACTTCTGATTTTAGGGTCGTCCAGATGACAGTTATCTTTGGTTTCCTTTGGACTCACAGATTCACATAGAGCATCTTGAAGAAGAAATTTATTCAGCCATCCATTCTTCCATTCACCTTCCCATCGTTCATTCCTTCATCTATACATTCATTCATTCATCCATTCACTCATCCATCCACAGATCATCTATCCATCCAGTCATCCATTCATTCATCCATTAAATCATCCATTTACTCATTCATCCATCCATCAAAGCATCCATCTATCCATCAAACCATCTGTCCCTCTATCCATTTTAAAAAAATTATTCAACAGTATTTTAGCAAGCACCTGCTATACATCATGCCTCATGCTTGACCCTGAAATCACAGTAATGAACAACGCAGATGTTGTCCCTGCTGGCCAGCTTACCAGTCTAGCAGGTAAATAGCATGCTCTAAATGCAGGATGTGGTTTATAATTGCGGAGTCGGTGGCATTTAACAAACTCAAAGAAGCCTTCTTGGATAAAGGAGCGTTCAAGCTGAAACCTAGAGAATGAGTAGAAGTTTGGCTGGGGAGGAAGAAGAGGAGGGCTTTTGGCTATGGGAACAGTACCTTAAAGGTCCAATGGCAGGACAAATATATGGTGCATTTAGAGAATGGAAGGGAGTCTGAGTCGGTTAGAATGGAGAGTCTGACAGGGAAGAGGCTGGATTTGGGGCAGGGCCAGATGGCACAGGGGCCTCTGGGCTACATTAACAGAATTGGAGTTTATCCTAAGAGATGATGGTGGCCTGGAATTTGATGGAAGCAATGGCGAAGAAAATGGATGGATTTGAGTGGTATTTGGATGTAGAATCAATACATCTTGGTGACTGGGATGAGGGGAAGAGGAAGGAGTCAAAAATAATGCCCAGCTGTCTGTCTCACTAACTGGGTGGTTTTAAAAGCTTATGTGGTTGGTTTGCCTAGTGGCTGGAGAACAGTATCACCAAGACCAAAGTCATGGGTATGAGGCTTCCAAAGAGTTTTTAATCTGTCTTGCAGCAGCAAACAGCATCTCTGTCCATTGAGGTTGAAACACATGTTGTCGGCAGTGCCCCTTTGGCATTCCAGGTGGAGTTGAGTGCAAAGGCAAAGAGAAAGAGGCGAGAAGCAGCCTGGGGAGGACAGTGGCAGGGATGGGCATTCCCTGGGAGGTGGCGGAGACGCTGGACGGGTGGTCCGAGCCTTGAAGGAGGATGGGTTTTTTCTCAAAGGCAGGAAAATAAAGATTTAGAAGCAGAATTGGAGGGAATGTCAACTCTTCTCAAAACCTGAATCTACACACACTGTTATGGAAAGGGTGTATCATACAAGATAAGGGATGTCAGCTGCTGTGACAGCTAAGCCCTGAACTCTCAGTGGCCAAACACGTGAACGTTTCTTTCTTGCTCACTCAACTATCCAAGATGGATGGCATATTAGACAGGATAAGGGATGTTAGCTGCTGTAACAAATAAACCCTGAATTCTCAGAGGCTGAACATGGTGAAACTGTCCTTCTTCTTCACTCAGCTGTCCAAGGTGGATGTTTTCTCCTGGTAGACTTTTCTCTCTTTTTAAAAATGTTTTGTAGGTACATAGTAGATATATATATTTATAGGGTATATGGGATATTTTGGTACAGGCATGCAATGTGTAATACTGGCATATCACCTCAAGCATGTAAGGTTTGTTTCCGAGGATAAAATGAAGAAACTGAGGCCAGCACCAAGATAATCCAATGCAAGGGAATTTATTCAGGCTCCCAGGTGAGGTTCTGCGGTCCAGACAGGAGGGGCTGGAGAAGTCGCATGGACTCCTCTTAGACAGGGGGTTTTATAGGGAGTGAAACAGCTCGATTGGTTGTGGGAGAGCAAGACTGCTATTGGGTAAGTTACAAGCCTTGACCTAGGACTTGGCTTGTTGTTGGTTGGAATTACTTGCCTGCTATTGGTTGTTAAGACTCGACTGCTATTGGTTGTTAAAACTCAGCTGCTATTGGTTGTTAAGGCTTAGCTGCTATTGGTTATTAAGAAGCTATGGTTGCAGCACCTTGTTTGCATACTGGGCTCTTTAAGAGAAGATCAGGCTGTGCGAGCAAGGGAGAGGGGAACACGCCCGGGCATGTCTGAGCTTGTTCGGGGCATGTCCGAGCTTGCTCGGGGCTTGTAAAAGGGAAAAAGGAGCAGGGAGGTGGGGGGAGGGTGCGTCCGAGCTCCCAGCAAGGCAACCGGCCTTACAAAGCATTTATCCTTTGTCTCACAAACAATCCAATTACGCTTTTAGTTATTTTTAAATATACAAATAAATTATCATTGGCTATAGTCACCCTGTCTTACTATCAAATACTACATCTTATTCTATTTTTTTGTACCTATTAACCATTCCCCCTCCCGCCACCCCCCTCCGCTCCCCTTCTCAGCCTCTAGTAACCATCATTCTACTCTCTACCTCCATGAGTGCAATTGTTTTCATTTTTAACTCCCACAAAGAAGTGAGAACCTGTGAAGTTGGTCTTTCTGTTCCTGGCTTATTTTCCTTAACATAATGACTTTCAGTTCTATCCATGTTGTTGCAAATGACAGGATCTCATTCTTTTTTACGGCTGAGTAGTACTCCACTGTGTATATGTACCACATTTTCTTCTTTCTTCTGTTGATGGACACTTGGGTTGTTTCCAAATTTTGGCTGTTGTGAACAGAGCTGCAACCAATGTGGGAGTGCAGACATCTTTTTGATACACTGTCTCCTTTCTTTTGGGTATGTGCCCAGTGGTGGGATTGCTGGAAAATATGGTAGCTCTATTTTTAGTTTTTTGAGGAACCTCCAAACTGTTCTCCATAGTGGTTATACTTCCTGGGAGACCGTCCTCCAGGCGGTGACTGAGGGATCCAGGGTCCTTCCATCTTGTGGCTTTGCCATTGTTGAGGAAGGGCCTCCGCATTCCCCCCATTGCTTCTGAATTTATACACAGAGAATTATGCTGGACGTTTTTTATGGGTTAGGCTTAGAAGTGGTTCGCATCACTTCTACCTAAATGCCATTGGCCAGAATGTAGTCCCAGGGCCCAAGTAACTTCAGGGAGAGCTGGAACTTGTCCCTTCGCTGTACGTATGCCCGGGAGGAAAAGAATACAGGATTTGCCAGATCCGTAGCATTATCTCTGCCACAAATGGGACCAGAGAGGGTGGCTGGATAAACAGAAACCTATGTCCATGATTTACCAAAACTGGAGGGAAAAGTCAGGAACATTCTCTGGGAAGATGAATCGTGCTTTAGAGTTAAGAGCCTTGTTATTTCATTCTGCCAAGATCCTGTTTAACATCAGAACCTCCTTTAGAAATGTTTCTTAAAAGAAAGATCATACCCACGTTCCCTTCTAACCTCAGGGTCTCTTTGCTTTGCCACAACCTTCAGACTTTTTCTCCAATGCACGATTTCTAGGCTGATTTTTCTTTCCACGTCTCCCTAAGTCCTTGGTCCTTTCTTCGGTACCAGGTTATTTTCCTTGCCAGCCCCAGGCAAGAGAGAGGGGTTGAGCAGTTGTATACTAATTACTAGGCTATTACTGTTATTATTCAGCTGTGGAAAAGAGAATTCAGAGAGCCCCAAGTATAATTCACCTCACTGACATTTCTCTCTGTCTCTCCTTGTTTCTCTCCCCTCCTGCTCACATTCTCTCTTTCCCTCTCTCTCCTCGTCTGTTTCTGTTTTCTTTTCTTTCTCTGTATCTCTGTACCTCTCTTCCTCTCTCTTCCCGATTCCTCTGAGTATATACTTTTCTAGCAACATATACCTTTCTTTCATTACCCACATCAACATTCTAATTTTGCTTTCATTGATTTTCTCATTTAGTTAGTATAAAGATAAGGACCAGCTGCGCATGGTGGCTCACGGCTGCAGTCCCAGCACTTCGGGAGGCCGAGGCGGGCAGATCCCATGAACTCATGGGTTCCAGCCCTCCCTGGGCAACATAGTGAGACCCCCATCTCTACAAAAATTAGCCGGGCATGGTGCTGCATGCCTGTAGCCCCAGCACTTTGGGAAGCTGAGGCAGGTGGATCACCTGAGGTCAGGAGTTCGAGAGCAGCCTGGCCAACGTGGTGAAACCCTGTCTCTACAAAAATTACCAAAATTAACTGGGCGTGATGGTGCACAACTGTAGTCCCAGCTACTCGGGAGGCTGAGGTATGAGAATCACTTGAACCCCGGAGGTGGAGGTTGCAGTGAGCTGAGATCACGCCACTGCACTCCAGCCTGGGTGACACAGCAAGACGCTGTCTCAGAAAAAGAAAAAAGAAAAGGACTATGTCCAGTTTTGCCCAGATGCAACCTTAGTGCAGATCAGGGGCTCAAAGACATTTATTAATGAGTCCACACAGTTGTTAATGTCTAACTCTTAACATCTCTTTCTTACATTTTTTTCTTACCCTCGTGACTGATTTCTGCCTCACCTCCTTCAGGTCCCTGCTGACAGTCACTTTCTGACCTCACCGATGTAAAATTGAAACCACTGCACCACCATTAACTTTTTCTAGCCCCAGTTCCTTCCTTCCTTTATTCATTCTTTTCATCCTTCCTCCCTCCTTTCATCTCTCTCTTTCCTTCCTTCCTTGTTTTTCTCTTTCTTTTTCTTCCCTTTCTCCCCTCCTTCCTTCCCTCCCCCTTCTTCTTTCTTTTTTTTTCTTCTTTCTTTCTTTTCCTTCCCTCCCTTCCTCCCTTTCTTCTTTTCCTCAATTCCCTCTCTTCCCTTTCTGCCTTTTCTTTCTTTTTTTTTCTTTTTGTGATTGGACTATCACACAGCTAAGTTTGCACATTTTAAGTGTATGGCTCAATATTTTTTTTATGTGTTTAGACACCTGTGTAACCTCCATTGGTTCAACAGAATGAGCTTTTCCATCACTTTTAGCTTCCCTTCCCAGGTCACTACCCCACCCCTGAGGCAACTGCTACTCTGATATCTGTCATTGTAGATTGGTGTCACCTGACTTTGAATTTCTTATCAATGCAGTCATACTGTATGCAGCCTTTTGTGTCTGGCTTCTTCTGCCCAATAAAATGTTTCTTAGCTCTGTCCCAGTGGTTGAGTGACATAGTTTGTTCTTTGCTCTTTTTTTTTTTTTGAGATGGAATCTCCCTCTGTTGCCCAGGTTGGAGTGCAGTGGCGTGATCTTGGCTCACTGCAACCTCTGCCTCCCAGATTCAAGTGATTCTCCTGTCTCAGCTGGGATTACAGGAGCCCAACACCACTCCAAGCTAATTTTTGTATTTTTAGTAGAGATGGGATTTCACCATGTTGGCCAGGCTGGTCTCAAACTGCCGACCTCAAGTGTTCCACCTGCTTTGACCTCCCAAAGTGCTGGGATTACAGGCATGAGCCATTGCACCCAGTCAGTAACTTGTTCTTTTCTGTTGCTGCGCAGTATTCCATTGTATGAATACTCTGCAGTTTATTCATAGCTATAGGTAGTTGCGCTTGTTCTGAACTTTATATAAATGTTTCATCTTTATCCTAAGCAATTGTCACCATGTAACATACCATAAATTTTACTTATCCTGTGTGTGCCTGTTTTCCCTTGAGAATGTCAGTGCTCTGAGGGCAAGGTTCCTGCTAATTGTGTTCACTGCCATATTCCCTGCATGTAGCAGTTGATTCTGGTCAAATTACCAAGCCAATGAAGGAACTTCTGGCAAAATGTGCCACATTGGCCATGTGCAGTGGCTTGTGCTTGTAATCCCAATATTTTGGGAGGTTAAGGTGGGAGGATCACTTGAGGCCAGGGGTTTGAGACCAGCCTGGGCAACAAAGCAAACACTATCTCTTAAAAAAAAAAAAAAAAAAAAAAAAAAAGCCGGGCGTGGTGGTGTACACCTGTGGTCCTAGCTACTTGGGAGGTGGAGGCAGGTGGATTGCTTGAGCCCAGGAGGTTGAGGCTGCAGTGAGCTGTGATTGTGCCACTGCACTCCAGCCTGGTTGACAGAGTGAGACTCAGTCCCCACCATCCCCACAAAATAGGTCAGATTATGCTTGCAGAGGAAGCTTTCACTATCCTATGGGTTATCAGCCTATGGAGTGCAAAGAAAATCTGAGAGTGAGAAAAAGGACTCCAGGAGTAGCAGGTTTTTAAATTAAAGGATTTAATTTTTTTCCTGACAACATCTTTTAAAATTATTTATTAGAAAATAAATTTTTGGCCAGGCGTGGCGGCTCATGCCTGTAATCCCAGTACTTTGGGAGGCTGAGGTGGGTGGATTACCTGAGGTGGGGAGTTCAAGACCAGCTTGACCAACACAGAGAAACCCTGTCTCTGCTAAAAATACAAACTTAGCCAGGTGTGGTGGTGCACGCCTGTAATCCCAGTTACTCTGGAGGCTGAGGCAGGAGAATCTCTTGAACCTGGGAGGTGGATGTTGCAATGAACTGAGATGGCACTACTGTACTCCAGCCTGGGCAACAAGAGTGAAACTCCATCTCAGGAAAAAAAAAAAAAAAAGAAGAAGAAGAAGAAAAAAATTTTTGGTGAAAGCACAGAAACCAGAGGGGAAAATGACCCATATTTGGGAGAGGATCACATTTTCATGCTGTCGTTGGAATGGCTATAGAAGGGTCTTTTCCTTATAACCTACTGTTGGGTATATTTTGACATTATACATAATGCTACAATCAAATCTTTATATACATTTTCCTTTGATTGGGATTCGTTTCTTTGTATAGATTTCCAGGAGTGGTTTTACGGAGTCAAAAATGAGTACCATTTTAATGGTTTCTCATATGTATGGTTTTTCCAAAGGGTTGTATCCATTTACACATCCAACAGAAAGCTTGACTATATTCATTTCAATGCACACAGCCCGGTACTGGGTTTTATTGTTTTAAAAACGTTTTTGGGCCAGGTATAATGGCTCATGCCTGTAATCCCACACTGGGAGGCCAAGGTGGGAAAATTACCTGAGCCCAGGAGTTGGAGACCAGCCTCAGCCACATGGGGAAACTCCATTGCTACTAAAAATACAAATATTATGCAGACATGATGGCATGCACCCATAGTCCCAGCTTCTATGGAGGCTGAGATGGGACGATTGCCTGAGCCTGGGAGGTCGAGGCTGCAGTTAGCTATGAGTATACCGCTGAACTCCAGCCTGGGCAATAGAGCAAGACCCTGTCTCAAAAAAATTTTTTTGTTAATTTAATAGACAAAAATGGCATCACCTTATTATTTTATTCTGGTTCATTCCACGGGAAGTGAGGTTAGTTATTCTATAAATATTCATTGAGCATCTTTGCCATGCCAGAACTTGTGCTGAGTCTGGGGTACTAGTGAGTAAAGCAGTTGTGTGTTCTGTGTCCTTGAACTTACAACCTGATGGGGAGTGTCTCTGAGTCCACAGTGGAAATAGCTCACTTTCCAGCCCCTGGATATTTCCAAGAAAGAGGCTTTAAGGAGGAGCTTTGCTGGGTGTTGTGGCTCACGCCTGTGATCCCACACTTTGGGAGGCTGAGGTGGGGGGATCACTTGAGCCCAAGAGTTCGAGACCAGCCTGGGCAACATAGTGAGACCCCATCTCTAAAAAAAAAAAAAAATACAAAAATTAGCCAGGCATGGTGGCACAGGCCTGTAGTCCCAGCTACTGTGGGGAGCTGACGCAGGAGGATCACCTGAGCTTGGGAGGTTGAGGCTGTAGTGAGCTGTGATCATGCCACTGCACTCCAGCCTAGGCAACAGAGAGAGAGATCCTGGAAAAAAAAGAAAGAAAGAGAGGGAGAAAGAAAGGGAAAAAGAGAGAGAGAAAGGGGAAGGGGAAGGGAACATGTCAGTGCATTCCAGCCTGGGCAACAGAGAGAGACCCTGGAAAAGAAAGGAAGAAAGGGAGAAAGAGGAAAGGGAAGGGAAGGGCTTCCTTACAGAGGTGTGGACAGAGTTAACCCACATGGGATGCGGGGCATACAGAGGCCAGCAATAGCAGGAAGCCCCTACCATCCTTGGACTAAGGAAACTGCATTGTTGGAGCCAGTGGGAGCGGGCCCGGTGAGGGAGGAGCTCCTAGCAGGAGCTGTCATCATGGAAGGGACCAGCCACTGCCAGGGATGTGGCACCGAAGCAGAGAGCGAGCAGGGGAAGAAGTCCCCACCCCGGGCCTGCTGCGTTTTAAATCACAGAAGTCGTGCTACCTTACTCATTCATGAATTCATCTGACATTTCTCGAGGGCTTATGAAGCTAAATAAAATTAATTTCTGCACTCACGAAGTCTTCCTTTTTAAAATTACTTTTATTATTTATTTATCATGTGAGACAGGGTCTTGTGCTGTCGACCAGGATAAAATGCTGTGACGTGATCATAGTTCACTGCGGCTTCAACCTCCTGGGCTCAATCGATCTTCCCACCTCAGCCTCCTGAGAAGCAGGGACTGCAGGTGTGTGCCACCACACCCAGCTAATTTTTGTATTTTTAGTAGAGGTAGGGTCTCGCTATGTTGCCCAGGCTGGTCTCAAATTCCAGAGCTCAAGTGTTCCTCCTGCCTTAGCCTCCCAAAGTGCTGAGATTCCCGGTGTGACCCACTGCACCCAGCCTTCAGAAGTCTCACATGGAGAAACACGCTGGTAAAAAGACAACTTTTTAAGAACATACAAGAGTATCAGTCAAAACTTATTTCTTTGTATATAAAATAAAAATGCTGCAGTGGCCGAAGGATGTTTAGCCAAGACCAAGGTCAGATTGGCCTTTTCTTCATGGTCGGTCTCAGGATGGTTGCTGCTGCCCCAGCCATCACATCAGTGCTTCAGGCAGAAAGAAGGAAGAAGGTCAAAGGACAAAGGTCAGTTTGATATCATCCTTACGTTTGATTGGCCAGAAATGTTCACGTGGCCATATCTTCCTGCAAAGGTACCCAGGAAGTGTAGTTCTGTTTTATTTTAATTTTATTTTATTGAGACACAGTCTTGCTCTTGTCACCCAGGCTGGAGTGCAATGGCACGATCTCGGCTCACTGCAACCTCCGCCTCCTGGGTTCAAGCAATTCTCCTGCCTCAGCCTCCTGAGTAGCTGGGACTACAGGTGCGTGCCACCACACCTGGCTAATTTTTGTATTTTTAGTAGAGACAGGGTTTCATGATGTTGGTCAGGCTGGTTTTGAACTCCTGACCTCGTGATCCGCCCGCCTTGGCCTCCCAAAGGGCTGGGATTACAGGCGTGAGCCACTGCGCCTGTCCTGTTTCATTGCTGGGTTCTGAAAGCTAGGGAAGGTATGAGGGGATAATAGTGGGTGGACAACGGGTGGTGTCTGACAGGCTGTATCTCAGCGGTCTAGTACAGCGCCTGGAACATAGTAGAAGCTTAATAATTGTTTGTTGCATGAGTAAATAAACAGCTAGATGATGACAGCAGGACAGTTTAAAGGATCAAGGTGGCCACAAACAACAATGGAAGTGGAGACACAGACTGTAATCCATCCGGCACTGGTGAAGGGTAGGGGGCAGAGAGAAAGAAGTGAAGAACTGCCTGTAGCGGGAGCTAGTTCGGTTTCATCACCTCCTTCTAGATTGAGAGGTCCTCATCTCATCTTGCCAAACATCCAATCCCCCGCGATTATTTTGTTTCCTCACTTCACATCTTTAGCTCCGTTATGTTTATCTTTATGTTCAGACAATCCTGGGTCTTACAGAAGGGTAGATGAAGGCATAGTAACGATAGATTAAACAGATTCTCACATGAGGCGGGGACTTTGCCGTCCTCCGTCTACTCCTGATGGCGTTTTATTGGCTTTGATAGCTGTGGAAGCTTATTTGGGGATTTTTTTTTCTGGCAAAATTCCCAGAGAGCAGGGTTTATCTAAACTAGCTAATATGCAGCATTTGCGAATAATTATTAATAGATGTTTGCATTTCCATTCTTTATGAATACTGCTGTGGGGTGATTCTATAATTCATGGGAGAGGTGATGAGTGGATTGTTATCTTCCCCAACACTACCCCCACCCTCCCACCTCCCCACCCCAGTCTTCTTCCCTCAGCCGATGGCAGAGCTGTGTCCTTAGGCTGCTCATGTCAAAATCCCTGAAGCATCCTCCACTTCCAATCCATAAGCAACACCTGTCTGCTTTGCCGTCTCAATATATCCAGAATTAACTCACCATGGTACCCACCTAGTCACGTCCCAATCCCCCCGACCCCCCCCCCCCCAGTGCGGTTTCCTCTTCCTTCTCTTGCAGCTCTGCTTTCTTTCCCATCTGCTCTTCTGGCCAGAGGGCAAGTGTGAACACCTGAGCCAGGTAACGCCCCTCCCCTGCTCAGAATCCTCCACAGCTCCTACCTCACTCACAATAGAAGCCAAAGTCCTGTTGGGCATGGTGGCTGACGCCTGCAATCCCAGCACTTTGGGAGGTCGGGGCGGGCAGACCACGAGGTCAGGAGTTCGAGACTGGCCTGACCAACATGGTGAAACCCGTCTCTACTAAAAATGCAAAAATTAGCTGGGTGTCATGGCTGTAATCCCAGCTACTCAGGAGGCTGAGGCAGGAGAATCGCTTGAACCCGGGAGACGGAGGTTGCAGTGAGCTGAGATTGCACCACTGCACTCCAGCCTGGGTGACAGAGTGAGACTCCTAAAAAAAAAAAAGGAAGAAGCCAAAGTCCTCCCTGTGGTCCACAACACCCTGCATGATCTGTGCCCATCTACCTCGAGGTACACAACAAGCACATTCCTGCCCCAGGGCCTTTGCACAGGCTGTTTCCTCATCCTAGGAATGCTCTTCCCACGGATTTTTGATGGTATCCTTTCTAACTGCTTCAAGTGTCTGCTTGAATTTTATCTTACCAAGGCAGCTTCCCTGATCATCTCTGGTTCCCACCGAAGCCGCGTTGTTGTCTGGGGTAAATACACGGAGCTCCTCTCACTCCAAGGGAATCAAGGACACGACACAAGAAGTGGGTTTAGGAGTAGAGGTTTCATAGGCAAAAGAAAGAGAAAGAACAGCTCTCTCTCTCTTGCCTGAGAGGGGTGCCTGAATGGGGCTTTCCACCAGGGCAGAGTGCACCAGATTTTATAGACAGGCTTGAGGGGGAGGTGCCTGATTTGCATAGGGCCCAAAGATTGGTTGGACCGGGTGTGATGTTTACATAGCACGTGGGGAAGCTGGCTGCCTCACCCTAATCTTATGCAAATAGAGTCTTGGCCTGGGTGGTGCCATGTTACTTGCTCCTTACCGGCCACGTGGATGGCAAAGAGAAGGGAAGGTGGGGCCGCCATGTTGAACATGCCTAGTCCCAGGTAGCCTTTTCCTATCCGCACAGATGCCAGCATTCCCCTGGCAAGTTTCCAGCTTGCTTGTCAATGGCTGCACCTCGATTTTACAGGCTGTTCTTTGTTTAAAAAAAAAAGATTTGGGGGCTGCTTTTTATTAATAGGAAAACCTTATTGAGGACTCTCATACCTTCACTATCTGCCTAAATAATTTCTTCTTAGCTCCTGTATCACCACCCTCCATTTCTGTAATACATTTACCGTATTGAACAATTGTTTGTTGTCTATTTTTCTGAATTAGACTGTCAGCTCTATGAGGGCAGCTCTTGGAGGTCAGCTCATTCTGGGCTGTATACCAGGTGCCTAGAACAGCACCTGATCCACAGTGGTGTTGAGCACGTATGTGTAATCTATGAGGAGCAGAAACATCTCCCCAAATGTTTCTGATGGCAGGGTACATGTGTACAGCCAGTTTGGAAGGGCACTGAGAAATATGTACCAAGAGTCATACACATGTTGCAATTTCACATCGAATCCAGTAATTGCACGTGTGGGATAAAATCCTCACAGTTAAATGCACAGAGACATATCCTGATTAATTTCCTTACCGCTTTTAAAAGCATCTCATCAGAAACATTAAAAGTTCATAAAAAGGGAATAAATAAATGAATGCAGCCATCAAAGATAATGGTGGTTATAATATGATTTTAAGTAAGAAAGCGCTAGAGGAAACCTATTCATTTCAGAGTATTAAGTACTGGAAAAGGTACTTGAACAGAATCCACTGAATACAGGATTCCAAATTTCACAGGGACCCCCGGGTGTGGGGGTGAGGAGAGAGATACAGTTGGGACTTTGTCCTGTAAAGTGAAGCCTCACTTTTTTTTTTTTTTGAGACGGAATTTCACTCTTGTTGCCCAGGCTGGAGTGCAATGGCACGATCTGGGGTGACTGCAACCTCTATCTCCCAGGTTCAAGCGATTCTCCTGCCTCGGCCTCCCAAGTAGCTGGGATTACAGGCATCCACCACCATGCCTGACTAATTTTATATTTTTAGTAGAGATGGGATTTCTCCATGTTGGGCAGGCTGGTCTCGAACTCCTGACCTCAGGTGATCTTCCTGCCTTGGCTTCCCGAAGTGCTGGGATTACAGGTATGAGTCACCACGCCCGGCAATGAAACCATACTTTCTAAGCCTCAGCTGATTTTTTAACTGTATTCAGCAAAATTTAAATAGTAATTCCAAACATGATCTACTTTGTAGAATTAATGAAGAATCAAAAGTTGATGCAGTCAGTCCCCCATGCTGAATCCGCAGGTTCGACCAACTGTGGGTTCAACAAATTGCAGGTGTAAAATGTAATTAGGCCTGCAACCGTGTGTCTGTATTGAGCGTGTACAGGCTTTTCTCTTGTCATTATTCCCTAAACAATACACCAACTGTTTACATAGCATTTACGTTATCTTGGGTATTATCATTAATCTAGAGATGATTTAATGCATGCTGGGCTGGGCACAATGACTCATGCCTTTAATCCCAGCACTTTGGGAGGCTGCGACAGGAGGACTGCTTGAGGCCAGGAGTTTAAGACCTGCCTGGGCAACATAGTGAGATTGTCTCTACCAAAAAAAAATTTTTTTAATTAGCAGAGCATGGGGGTGTACACCTTTAGTCCCAGCTACTGGGGAGGCTGAGGTGGGAGGATCACTTGAGCCTGGGATGGAGGCTGCAGTGAGTCGAGATGGTGCCACTGCACTCCAGCCTGGGCAGTGGAGACCCTGTCTCAAAAAAATACACGAATAATTAATTAATTAAGGTGTGCTGGAGGATGTGCACAGGTTATATGCAAACACAGTGCCATCTTATATCAGGGACTTAAGCATTGGTAGATTTTGGTATGCATTAGGGGTTTCTAGAACCAATCCCTCATGGACACCTAGGGATGACTGTATTCAAATGTGCATTGTTTACCCACAAAATTGTATGGTAGAACAGCATAACACCTCTCATTTCACCTTCGACTTCAGTGGTGTAATTTTGTCCCTCAACTTTTAAGTTCTGGGGTACCTGTGCAGGATGTGCAGGTTTGTTACCTAAACATGTGCCATGATTATTTGCTGCACACATCACCCCATCACCTAGGTACTAAGCCCCTCACACGTTAGCTATTCTTCCTGATGCTTGCCCTCCCACCTCCCACCTTCAAAAAGGCCCCGGTATGTGTTTTTACCCTCTATGTGTCCATGTGTTCTCATCATTCAGGTCCCACTTGTGAGAACATGTGGTATTTGGTCTTCTGTTCCTGTGTTACTTTGCTGAGGATAACAGCTTCCAGTTCCATCCACGTCCCTGCAAAGGACATGATCTCATTCCTTTTTTGTGGCTGCATAGTATTCCATGGTGTCTAGGTACCCCTTTTTCTTTATCCAGTCTATCACTGATGGGCAGTTAGGTTGGTTCCATGTTTTTGCTATTGTGAATAGTGCTGCAATAAGCACACGCATGCCTGTGTCTTTATAATGGAACAATTAATATTCCTTTGGGCACATATCCAGTGATGGGAGAAAAAGGAACGCTTTTACACTTTTAGTGGGAGTGTAAATTAGTTCAACTATTGTGGAAGATGGTGTGGTGATTCCTCAAAAACCTAGATCCAGTTGTGTTCTTTTGGACTTGGGTGGAAATCATTTTGTGGGCCGACAAAAGATGCCTCAGAGAGCCTTTTTTTTTTTTTTGGAGACATAGTCTTACTCTGTTGCCAGGCGCCAGGCTGGAGTGCAGTGGCGTGATCTTGGCTCACTGCAACCTTCGCCTCTGGGTTCAAGCAATTCTCCTGCCTCAGCCTCCCAAGTAGCTGGGACTACAGGCACGTGCCACCACGCCCAGCTAATTTTTGTATTTTTTGGTAGAGATGGGGTTTCATCATGTTGGCCAGGATGGTCTCGATCTCCTGACTTCATGATCCACCCGCCTTGGCCTCCCAAAGTGCTGGGATTACAGGTTTGAGCCACCACACCCAGCCTCAGAGAGCCTTTTAAGCCATTTGATCATCCATTCATTCCGTCTCAAAGCATTCGTCAATTTCATCCTCTTGTTATCTCCTCAATTGTCAACCGGTCTAACTGCAAGTTCCTCATTTATCAGTGGCGTTCTCTGCATTGCAGGTGGCTCTCCAACATCACTTCCATTGACTTGGTGAAACCCCACTGCCTCTTGCAAAGATTTCCAATGTTTACCCCGCAGTTGTGTCACATAGTTTTGAATTGCGTCATTGAATTTCAAACAACCATCAACAGTCAGAGATAGACATTGACGAACGCGTTAATCCGATGGCTTTCGAAACAATGTTTGTGTTACTCCAGAATGGGTGGTTGAGGGGGATAATTGTGAAGTTGTTGGTTCGTTAGTGATAATTTTTATGTTGGGATGACTTTTGCTTCCCTGAACACGTAACGGTGTGGATACCTGGATAATGAGCCATCTGGTGAATACTCAGATGATGAAAAACTATTGTGTATAAAATCTTTACACTCTAATTACAACTGTATGAGAAATAAAAACCTAGAGGGGGAGAACCAGAAAGAAATACAATAAAATACCCAGGGTTTGCATTGGAGAAGTTATGGGAGAGTGACTTTAAAATGTTGTGTTTTTTTTTTTTTTTTGAGACAGTCTCTCTGTCACCCAGGCTGGAGTGCAGTGGTGTGATCTCAGCTCACTGCAAACTCTACCTCTTGGGTTCAAGTGACTCTCCTGCCTCAGTCTCCTGAGCATCTGGGATTATGGGCATGCGCCACCATACCAGATAATTTTTGTATTTTTAGTAGAGATGGGGTTTCACCATGTTGCCCTCAAGCAATTCTCCCACCTTGGCCTCCCAAAGCACTGGGATTACAAGGATGAGTCACTGTGCCTGATCCAATTTTTATATTAATTGTACAACTAGCCACCTTATCGAAATATCTCATTGTTTCTAATATTTTTATTTAACTTCCTATGTTTCATAATTAGATCATTATTTAATCTGCAAATAGTATTAATCTTTATATTTGTTCCTCTTAATTTCCTTTTTTCTATGGGTACATAAGAATTGTACATATTTATGGGATGCACGTGATATTTTGACATAGGCATCTGAGGAACACATAATCCTCTGAGGCATGCTCTTAAATGGGTGCCTCAGGTGAGAGCTGAGTGATTTCTGTCGGCATGGGATGAAAGCCCTTTCTACAACAAAAGTCACAGACAACGCCAAGGAAGGGAAGGAGAGAGACACAGAAGCGAGGTTTAGTGTTTCGTCAAGTCAACCCATTAAGTGCTCTCTGTGGGACAGCAGGCATTTGAGCAGTCTGAACGCAAATGCATTCATGTTTCTCTTCACATGAAATTCTTAGGTGAAATTTTTACTCCCACCAATAAGGGGTGCCGGGCTCTCTTTTTCTATTATCGTTATAGAATCGTGTCTCCAGTGGGTCTTTGCCTTCTCTGTTTCTGGAGCGCCAGTGCTGCCCTGGACATGAAAGGCAATTTCTTTTTTTAAAAATAATTTTCAATTTTATTATTTTTTAAATTTTACGTTAAGTTCCAGGATACATGTGCAGAATGTGCAGGTTTGTTACATAGGTGTACATGTGCCATGGTGGTTTGCTGCACCTATCAACCCGTCATCTAGGTTTTAAGCCCCACATGCATTGGGTATTTGTCCTAATGCTATCCCTCCCCTAGTCCCCCACCCCTACAGGCCCTGGTGTGTGATGTTCCCCTCCCTGTGTCCATGTATTCTCATTGTTCAATTCCCACTTATGAGTGAGAACATGCAGTGTTTGGTCTTCTGTTCCTGTGTTATTCTTTTTTTAAATCTCATTCTTTTTTATGGCTGTATAGTATTCCATGGTGTGTATGTGCCACATTTTCTTTATTCAGTCTATCATTGATGGGCATCTGGGTTGGTTCCAAGTCTTTGCTATTGTAAATAGTGCTGCAATAAACGAACGTGTGCATGTGTCTTTACACGAAAATGATGTATAATCCTTTGGGTATATAGCCAGCAATGGGATTGCTGGGTCAAATGATATATCTGATTCTAGATCCTTGAGGAATCGCTGCACTGTCTTCCACAATGGTTGAACGAATTTACACTCCCACCAATGGTGTAAAACCATTTCTGTTTCTCCACAGCCTCTCCAGCAACTATTCTTTCCTGACTTTTTCTTTTTTCCGAGGCAGAGTTTTGTTCTTGTTGCCCAGGCTGGAGCTCAATGGCGCAATCTCAGCTCACCACAACCTCCACCTCTTGAGTTCAAGCGATTCTCCTGCCTCAGCCTCTTGAGTACCATGCCTGGCTAATTTTTTATTTTTAGTAGAGACAGGGTTTCTTCATGTTGATCAGGCTGGTCTTGAACTCCCGACCTCAGGTGATCCACCTGCCTTGGCCTCCCAAAGTGCCGGGATTACAGGCATAAGCCATTGCGCCCGGCCTCCTGACTTTTTAATAATCACCATTCTGACTGGTGTGGGATGGTATCTCATTGTGGTTTTGATTTGCATCGTGAGAGGCAGTTTCAACTGCACTGAGTAGAGATGATGGCCCATGCAGTCAGTGGTTATTTTTCACTACCCTGTGCTTGGCCCGTCACATATCAAGGGAGGGCATTGTTTCAGCCTTTCATGATCCCGTGGGGTGTGTCCTGCCCTCATCCTCATTTTGCAGATGAGGAAACTGAGGCTCAAAGAGATGAAATGATAGTTCAGACTTATGCAAGTAGAACCCAGCTTGGACGTCAGCTTGGTATTGTTATTCTTTGTTGCTGTTGCATTGTTTCTAAGTGCGGAAACCATTTCCGAGGGGGTTGAAGGTCTTGCCTACCAAGGTCCTGGGGCTCAGAAGTGCAGGGCTGGGGTAGTCATCCAGACAAACACTGTCCAACAGAAATACAACAAGTAGTCAGGGTGCTGTGGCTCATGTCTATAATCCCAGCTCTCTGGGAGGCTGAGGCAGGAGGATTGCTTGAGGCCGGGAATTCGAGGCTGCAGTGAGCTGTGAGTGCCACTGTGTTGCAGCCTGGGCAGCAGAGCGAGACCCTGTTTCTATAGAAAAAAAGATAAGAGGCTGGGCGTGGTGGCTCATGCCTGTAACCCCAGCAATTTGAGAGACCAAGGTGGGTAGATCACTTGAGGCCAGGAGTTCAAGACCATCCTGATCAATCTGGTGAAACCCTGTCTCTACTGAAAATACAAAAATGAGCTGGGTGTGGTGGCAGGTGCCTGTAATCCCAGCTACTCAGGAGGCTGACACAGGAGGATTGCTTGAACCCGGGAGGAGGAGGTTGCAGTGAGCTGAGAGCATACCACTGCATTCCAGCCTGGGTGCCAGAGCAAGACTCCATCTCAAAAAGAAAAAAAAAGTGCAGGGCTTGGTATTCACCCCGATAAGCATTGTCCAACAGAAATACAACCAGGGGTCAGGGTGCTATGGTTCATCCCTGTAATCCCAACTCTTTGGGAGGCCGAGGCGGGAGGATTGCTTGAGGCCAGGAATTCAAGGCTGCAGTGAGGTATGATTGTGCCATTGTGTTCCAGCCTGGGCAACAGAGGGAGACCCTGTGTCTTAAAAAATATAAAATAAAATAAAGAAATACAAGGATCACATATGGAATTTTAAATTTTCAAGTAGCCTCATTAGAAATGGTAATAAGAAACAGGTGAAGTTAGCTTTAACAATGTATTTTCTTTAACCCAGTATATTTTTCAATATATTATTTCCATGTTGTTTCCACATGGGGTGAACATAAACATTATTGAGATATTTCACACTCTTTAAAATAGTAAGTCTTCAGGCTGGGCGTGGTGGCTCATGCCTGTAATCCTAGCACATTGGGAGGCCAAGACAGGCAGATTGCTTGAGTTCAGGAGTTCCAGACCAGCCTGGGCAACATGGCAAAACCCCATCGCTATAAAAAGTTAGCTGGGCATAGTGGCGTGTGCCTGTACCCTTAGCTACTAGGGAGGCTGAGGCAGGAGGATCTTCTAAAGCTGGGAGATGAAGGCTGCATTGAACCATGACCACACCACTGCACTCCAGCCTGGGCAAGAGTGAGACCCTGTCTCAACAAACAAACAAAAGTCTTCAATATCTAGTGTGTATTTTATGCTTTACTGATCTTTATTCAGATGAGTCACATTTCAAGTGTTTCAGTGGCCACATGTAGCTTGTGGCTACATTTTGGATAGTGTGGGTCTAAATCTTGTGACAAGTATTTCTGGTATTTTTTGATGACACAATAAGGCTCAGGTAATAAACATATTGAGGGTACCTGATACATACTTGTTTTGCCCTACAAGACCCTTTGCTTTTGGTCTGGATATTTCCTCCTCCACATCTCATGTTGAAATTTGATTCTCATGGTTGGAGATGGAGTCTAGTGGGACGTGTTTGGGTCATGGGGGCAGATCACTCATGAAGGGCTTGGTATTGTCCTTGCAATCATGAGTGAGCTCTTGCTCTATTAATTTCCCCAATAGCTGGTTGTTAAAAAGAGCCTGGCACTTCCGTCTGCCTTCTCCTGCTTCCTCTCTCGTCATGTGATCTCTGCACATGCCAGCTCCCTCTCACCTGCCACCAGGACTGGAAGCGGCCGGAGACCCTCGCCAGATGCAGATGACTGTGCCATGCTTCCTGTACAGCCTGCAGGACTGTCAGCCAAACAAACATCTTTTCTTTATAAATTGCCCAGCCTCAGGTATTCTTTTATGGCAACACTTAGAGACTAAGACAGCTTTCATACTCTTTTTTTTGTTTGTTTGAGAAGAAAGGGAGGAAGGGAGGGAGAGAGGGAGAGAGGGAGGAAGGAAGGCTTTCCTAAAAATATTTCCCCCAATATGGAAGAAAACCGTTTTTATGTAATACCATTAAGCATTGCCCCAGC
>PVKP010038729.1:0-20712 GCA_004027715.1 Plecturocebus donacophilus
CCCAGCAATTGCATAGCATTTCACAGGTTTAAATAAAATATTAGTTGTCTGCTTATTTGTTATTTTCATCCCCTATTCCTTCCTGTCTCCATTGTTAAGCACAATTATTGGCATAAAAGAGGTTTTTAATACCCATTTTTAGACTGTATTCTAGCCTGGGCAATAAAACAAGAATCCCATTCTCTCTCCCTCTTTCTCTCTTTCATTCTTTATTTTTCTTTCTTTCTTTTGCTGTTTCTCTCTCCTTTTCTAAAATCTCTTCCTCTTTCTTTCTCTCTTTCATTTTTTTCTTCCTTTTGCTATTTCTTTCTTTCTCCTTTTCTCTCTTTTTCTAAAATCTCTTCCTCTTTCTTTCTCTCTTTTATTCTTTTTATTCTAAAAAAAAAAATTACCAGAAATAAAGACATATATGTAGAATCCAAAACCATAAAATGCCTAGGAGAACACATAGGAAAAAAAGGCTCTTTACATTGGCCTTGGCAATTATTACTATTTTTAACCCAAAACAAAGGCAGTATAACATGAAAAGCATAGGCTATAAAAACAAAAATAAACAAGTGAGACCACATCAAACTAAGAAGATGCTTTAGAGCACAAGAAACAACCAACACCATTCATAGAATCAGTGGTCCAGTTTTCAACGTCTTTTTTCATTTTCTCATGGATGAAGTAGCTCTAGATATTCCAACCCTGCAAATGTTGTGATGGGTGTGAGAGTTTTGCAAAAGGGAGTCCAGGCATTTGGTGTAGTGGAGAAGATGACGTGAAGACGCTGATGATCATCTGGTGCCCTCGGGCGCTTCTGTGTTTGTTCGGTTGCTCTCTGTGGGCCCGCAGTGCAATCATTCCCTCTATGAGTGCATGAGATGTGAATGACATCTCCTTGTTCAACAGAAATTGTAGTCTTAGGACTTCTAGTCTGAGAAGTTGTTTTTAAAACCTGGCATGGGGATTCTTCAGATTTCACATCCCTTATCAACTGCATTGTTGTAGTCAAGATAATTCGGATTATGTTCTGGTACCTGTCTCCAAAATCCCGAAGGCCTAGAACCTCAGCACAAAGGCCAATTTCTCCTTTACACTGTGTGCCCACTGGGTATAGACCCTGGGTTTTCTGTGCCATGTTGGCCCCACCCCAGGACCCTGGCTATGGCAGCAGCTGTGTGGGAAAACACAGGTGTTCACAGCAGATTGAAAGAGGAAACAGAGACAAATGCATGGAACAGTTTTATGCTCATTTCCTTGGCCGATGCAAGTCATGAAACAATCCTTAATTTCAAGAGGGTTTGGAAAGGCAATCCTACCATGTGCCTGGGGAAGACAGCCAGATAAAATTTGACCCAAAGACAATCTCATGCCAAACAATTGCCCCACACAAAGCATGCTGCTTGGAGCTGAACTTTCTCTACCCCTCTCCTCATCTGAGCTGGACGGCAAGTTTGTCATGGATGAATGATATCTCAGAAGGTTCACTGCCTTGGTGAAGTGAGAAGTAAGGGAGATGGCATCCTGGGTTTGTTTTCAGTGTCCTAGATCGTTCCATTCTGTGCAGCTGCAATTGGCACACGTAGTCGCACTGACCTTGTGTCTAATGAGGGCACCCAAAATAGTATCCCAAGCAGAACTCCTCAAAAGCTGCAGCTGTGAAGGCCAGAAGAAAAGGTTGCCATGGAGCTGGGGTGAGAGAAAGGAGTCAAGGCCTTCATGCTGAGGAATATAGATTGGGGGCTGTCATTGTGTGATTTTGAAATAGTAACTAGAAAGAGCTTGCCCCATCTGTGAGTTTTTGCAAGCAAACATGTGAGATGCTTTTGACAAAGGAAGAAAACAATGGAAGTTTCTGCTAAATTACATAATCTCCCCTGAAATCACTGTAATTGTGGCTTCAAGATCCCCGAACGACCTTCTTTGGTCGTCATCTGCCTCTGATTAATCTGCAGTAAACAATGGCTATTGTTGATAAATCAGGCCAGATATGCTGCCCTAAAATTAAATAGAAAACAAAAGAACTTGGAGATGTGATCATTGTGTCAGTAGGGATGAAAGAACACGCCTTACTGTTTCCGGGTTTCAGGGTGCAGGGGAGGTTTAGCTTGTTTTCAGGTGGGCTCCAGGCTCTTCCAAGAATGGGAGAGGGGACCATGCCAGGCGCCATGCGCTCACAAGTAAATATCGGACCCAGAGAGTTTTTGCAGAAAGTGATTTATTTAGGCAGAGAAAAAGAAGAGAGAAAAAGATGAGAAAGAGAAAGCTTCCACGAAGATTGTGAAAGGGGACCGAAACATGGAATCCCTGAGAGGGAAAGCAGCTTCCACACTGAGTGCAAAGGGATCCCTGAGGGGGAAATCCACCCAAATGTAGGGGACAGGGACTTTTAACCTGGGAGGAATTCCCACCTCTTCCAAGCCTCCTGGCCAATGAAAAGAGTTCCTTTAAACTTCCTCTAGACTTTAGCAAATAGTAACTATTACTTTCTTTGCTAAGAATTTATAGACTGAGTGAAATTTGTCAACATTTATATTTGCACACTGGCTGAATATGTATATAAATAAGTAAAATATAGTTGGTATTTTGACAAGATACAAAAATAAATCTGTTCTCTGATGATTTCTATGGCTTTATTACAATCTTCATGTTACCCAAATTCAAACTGTATTGCAGGGATATACAGTAACCAAAACAGCATGGTTCTGATGTGGAAACAGACACAGAATAGAAGGTCCAGAAGTAATGCCACACACCTACAACCAACTGATCTTCAACAAAACTGACAGAAACAAGCAATCAAGAAAGGACTCTCGATTCAGTAAGTGGTACTGAGCTTACTGGCCACGCATATGCAGAAGACAAATTGAACGCCTTCCCAAAAACACATCCAAAAATCAACTCAAGATGAATTAAGACTTAAATGTAAAACCTTAAACTATAAAAACCTGGGAAGATAACCTAGGAAATACCAGTCTGGACATAGGAATTAGCAAAGATTTTATGACAAAGATGCTGAAAGCAATCATGACAAAAGCAACAATTGAAAAATGGAATCTAATCAAACTGAAGAGTTTCTGCACAGCAAAAGAAGCTATCAACAGAGTAAAGAGCCTACAGAATGGGAGAAAATTTTGGCAAATCATGCATTTGACAAAGGTCTAATATCCAGCATCCATAAGAAACTTAAACAAATTTACAAGAAATAAGAACTCCAATAAAAAGTGGGCAAAGGACATGAACACTTTTCAAAAGAAGAATTACATACAATTAACAAACATATGAAAAAAGATCAATATCACTAATTATTAAAGAAATGCAAACTAAAACCACAATTAAATATTATCCCATACAAGTCAGAATAGCTATGTTAAGGTCACAGCAAGACAAGCCAATAGACCCCCTCTCCATTCTCCGGTTAAGCTGAGCTCATAAGAAAAAGAGCCTCAAGCCTTGTAAACAGGGAAGCTAGGTTCCAGGATGTGGTTGCATCCGGCTCTCAAGCCCTGGATGTTAACCCAATTAAGCAGAATGTCAGCCCCTGAGAACCAAGATGTGGTTTTTCTTAGAATAGCACCCAGCTACCTGCAACCCTCTGCCATATAATCCCCATAGTGTATAAGCCAGGCTGCTGCCTTCACTGCCTGTGGTGAGGCAGCCAGCCTGGCAGGTTGAAGTAAACTTGCTAAACCTGACCCTGGGTCTACCTCTCCATCCTTTTGGTCAACCTTACAGCTATCATTAATAAGTCAGAAAATAACAGATGCTGGCAAAGTTGCAGAGAAAAGGGAGTACCTATCTATTGTTGGTAGGAGGGTAAATTAGTTCAACCATTGTGGAAAGCAGTGTGGTGATTCCTCAAGGAGCTCAAAAGAGAACTATCATTTGACCTAGCAATCCTGTCACTGAGTCTATACCCAAGGAATAAAAATCACACTACCATAAAGATACACACACACATATTTTTGTTAAAGCACTGTTTACAACAGCAAAGACATGGAATCAACCTAAATGTCCATCAATGATAGACTGGATAGAGAAAACGTGTGCATGTACACCATGAAATACTATGCAACCATAAAAAAGAACAAGTCATGTCCTTTGCAAGAACATGGATGAACCCGGAGGCCATTCTCCTTGGCCAAGTAACAGAGGAACAGAAAACCAAATATGACATGTCCTCACTTATAAGTGGTAGCCAAATAATGAGAACTAATGACATAAAGAGGGGAACAAGAGAAACAGCCTATTTGAGAGAGAAGGTAGAGAGAAGGGAGAGGATCAGGAAAAATAAGTATAGGGTACTAGGCTTAGTACCTGGGGGACAAAATGGTCTGTACACCAATCCCTGGGACATGAGTTTGCCTGTATTAACAAACCTAAACGTGTCCCTGAACCTAAAATAAAAGTTAAAAAATAAATAAAATCAACAAAACCAAGAAAACAATTTGAAGCTCTATTTTTTAAAGCAAACCACAGGGTCAGGCAAGGTGGCTCAGGCCTGTAATCCCAGCACTTTGGGAATTCAAGGCAGCTGGATCATTTGAGGTCAAGAGTTCAAGACCAGCTTGGCCAACATGACAAAACTGCATCTCTACTAAAAATACAAAAATTAGCTGGGCGGCAGTGGTGCACACCTGTAGTCTGAGCTATTTGGGAGGCTGAGGCAGGAGAATTGCTTGAACCTGGGAGGCAGAGACTGCAGTGAGCCTAGCGATTGCACCGTTGCACTCCAGACTGGGTGACAGAGTAAGACCCTGTCTCAAAGTAAATAAATAAAATAAAGCAAACTGCATCAGAGATGGGGGAACATTTTTTATGTTGTGATTTTAACACATTATTTGATACACTGCAGAAAGCATGATAAAATCAGTTCTACAGATAAAGGGCCAACAGATCTGTTATCGAAATTTCTTCTTTATTGTTGTTTGCCTAAGGAACATGTTAGTTTGCAACCTCTGAAACAGAAAATGTAGCTTTGCTCAGTCCTAGTACAATTAAGGGGATGGTATGTTTGTATATGTATGATTGTGTGGTTTGCCAAGTGAATTCAGTGGCCACTATTTTCACTTGAGCGTTGGTGGCTCCCGAAAGACAAAAATACTTTTGATTGATTTGGAAGTACTTCCTGGCTCGTCCTGGACTGGGGAGATGGAATTTCCATATGCATTCTGATATCCTTTTTTCCACCAGGCCCAGTCCCAAATTCTTTTCTGCATATTGTGCAGTATGCGTTCTGCTAATAATTTACCTGCGAATCCATCTCCAATTTTATTAACCAGTAATGAATTTGCTCTCTCTTTTTTTTTTTTTTTTTTGGTGATATCTGGTCATATGGTGCTGTTGTTACAATTGTTCTCATTCTTACTATCTAAACTCTTGAAAACATAGCCATAATTTTTACAATGTTAAAAGTTGAATATTAAACTATAGTTACCTTGACACAAAGAACAACAGTTATTTTACAGGCAAAGTCAAAGATGTGCTAGCAACATCACCATGACAACACATTTCCAGTTGTACACTTCAGTTGCATTGTTCAAAGTGAGGTCAAAATGCTGCTTTTGGTCCTTATTTTTCAGTGCCAATGTGGAGTTTTCTACTTTTCTCCTAATCTTACATACTTATTGCCAAAAGTCAGGGCATTTTCTGTCTGGCGGAAGAGGTTTTCTTGGATGTGAGACTTTTACTGCTAATGCTGGAACATCCTGCATAGGCAGGGCTGGCTCAGCACTCCATGAACTGCACGATAAAAGAGAGCTGTCTTGCTCACATCAGCCTAACTGTGTCACGCTTCTGGCTATTCACGGTTTGTCTGCTGAGAAAGGGGGTATCATCACCTTTACTATTGCCAAACACCTCTTTCTTTCTACTATCTTTCTCCAAGTCCAAGCAACCCATGTAGACATGGCCATTAATCAGACAGCAAAATCCAAGGAGAGCGTCTATATGCTTAAGTCAAAGGATGTTATCAAATAAGAGAAATTTAAGTTCTCAAACTCTAAAATAGGCTGTGTACCTCCTAAGTGCCATTTCTCCCAGTCCCAAGGAGAGATGAAGCTACCTGGGCTAGATGTGATGAATTATACTCAAATAGGATAAGCAGGTTTAATAAATCATAAGGAACTTTACCAATGGTGGCTATATTGTGAATTAAAGCACAGCCAGCAGCCTGACATTTCATACACCTTACATTAAGAATAATGGGTTCTTCTCTGGCCAGCTACACAATAGATAATATAAAATATCAGATCCCAAATGGATTTTATAAATAGTTGAATTTTAATTCCTGTAATTTACTTCAAACATTTCTTGAGTCGGGTGGCCGATTAGCTCAGTTGGTGAGCTAACCAAACTTCCAACAATAAAAATTAAAAACAACAATAACAACAACAACAACAACAATTTCTTGAGTGGCTTCTGTGTTTGAGAGACTGAGATAAACCACGGCAACTTAGAAGTAAATGATGCACTCTCCGTCTCTATTTTTTCTAATATGAATATTCATGAGAAATAATATGATAATATGTATTTTCTTATACATATATTGTATATGCATATGCATATATAAACATGTGTGTGCACTTTTAAGGTAAAACTCACATTATATAAAATTGACCGTGAACCGTTTTCAAGGGAACAATTAAGTGGCATTTAGTATACTGACAACGTTGTGCAACCATCTCCTCTACAGAACTCTTAAAACATTTTCATCATCCCAAAATAAAGTGCCTTTCCTCTCAAGCAATCATTCCACATTCTCCTCACCACCTAGCCCCTCCCAACCCCAAATCTACTTTCTGTTCCTATGAATTTACCTATTCTGGACATTTCAAATAATGGAATCACATACTATGTGTCCTTTTGTGTCTGATTTCCATCACCTGGATAATCTGTGTCAGGTTCATCCCTATTCCACCATGTATTGAAGCAAGAACTTGTACATGAATATTCACGGTGGCACTATTAACGCTAGCCCAAACAGCCCAATGTCCATCAGCTGATGAATAACTAAACAGAATGTAGCATAATCATAAAATAAAATATTATTCAAGTAACTTATTTTTTAAGTGAAAGACTAATGCATAAAAGGATGATTTAGATAAATTTGAGTATTGCTAACATTAAACACAGGGTTCTGTGGTAGGCTGGAGGAGGAATACTAAATACAGCCATGGGATTCTGAGGTAATATATATCCTTACAGTAATTTCAGGGGGAGGAACGCATAATTGTGCCAAGACAGAAGGCGAATTTTAATCTTATTTTTTCCCACAGTGCTTTATTTTAATGTTTTTAATCTTCTTTTATGGTTGAAACATTATATGTTCCCATTTCTCAAGTATAAATGCAGTTCTAATCAAAGAGTGGAACAATGATCAAATGGCATACTTCTCCTTTACAATGTAGTTTATTATATGTTCCCATTTCTCAAGTATAAATGCAGTTCTAATCAAAGAGTGGAACAATGATCAAATGGCATACTTCTCCTTTACAATGTAGTTTCATAGATTTCAAATTTGGAACTTTTGTGGTGCACAAAAAAAAAGATAAGATGATTAGGTTAATATGGATAATACTAAACTTTGTTAACAGTATTAATATAAAAAGAGCTTTAGCAAATCAAAGCCAACATGTGTAGACACACAGAACATACACATTTCACCCAAGAAGAAACATACATAAGCAATAAGCAGATGCGAAAATAAACCCTACCATTATCAAAGACAAAAGAATTATAAGGAAAGATAGTATCTACATGATACATTTTTAAAATGAAAAACAAGCTTGTGTTGGGAAAACTGTCAGGGGACATAAACTGTTGGTAATCTTATCAATTAATACAATTTGAAGAAGTATTTTTGCAATATGTATCAACAATTTTAAAATGTATTATCTTTGCAAATAAACATGGTTACTAACAGTATACTGGCTATTAACAGTATCACTGCCAAGAAGTGGAACTGAAAATCAAAGATAAAAAATTTAAAAATTGTTGATGTGTATAAATATTTTTTTCACTTTTACACTGTTTATTACAACAAAAAATTGTTTACTACCTCATAATCTATGCAAAATAAATTAATCAGAATTTGCAAAATGGTAGTCCTTGAAGGATATCTAGTATGTAGACTTGCTTTCTATGGCAGCTCAGTGACTTTACTGAACAGATAGCCTAAATTAATTCAGCTTTCTTTCTCACATGAAGTTACAGAATTTTGGCACCTCTTGGAAGATTACAGTATCTGGTATCACTGTATCTAGACTTGTTAAAAATAAGTAAATAAATAAACCTATCGCCCAACTGGATGGCTCATGCCTGTAATCCTAACACTTTGGGAAGCCAAGGTGGGAAGGAGGGTCACTGGAGCCCAGAAGTTTGAGACTAGCCTGGGCAACATCACGAAACCCTGTAACAACAAAAAATGCAAAAATTAGTCCAGTGTGGTGGTGTTTGCCTGTAGTCTCAGGTACTTGGGAGGCTGAGGTGGGAGAATGGCTTGAGCCTCAGAGGTGGAGGCTGCGGTGAGCCCTGACCGCAGGGAGCCCTGACCACAGCGAGCCCTGACCGCAGCTCTGCACTCCAGCCTGGGTGATAGAGTGAGGTTCTTTCTCAAAATACATAATGAATTAAAGCTTTAAATAATCCTATGTCTAAGTGGCAACTGCCCACCCTCCACTCAGGATCAATCCCTTGGTTCTTCATAGAGCCCACTGTACTGTGTTTGATCCAGATTCTTCAACCCTGCACTTTATCTGCTCAAGCTCTGTAGCTGTTTGAGTTCATGACTTTTGGATCAAATAAACATTCTAATAATTGAATTCTAGTCCCCTACTGTAAATAATAAATCATAAAATATTTAGCAATATTAAAAGATGTGCATAGCTGGGTGCAGTGGCTCACGCCTGTAATCCCAACACTTTGGAAGGCCGAGGTGGGTGGATCACGAGGTCAAGAGATGGAGACCATCCTGGCCAATATGGCGAAATCTCTTTGCTACTAAAAATACCAAAAGTAGCTGGGCGTGGTGGCACACGCCTGTGGTCCCAGCTACTTGGGAGGCTGAGGTGGAAGAATCACTTGAACCCAGGAGGCGGAGTTTTCAGTGAGCTGAGATTGCGCCACTGCATTCCAGCCTGGTAACAGAGCAAGACTCCAACTCAAAAAAAGAAAAAAAAAAAAAAAGATATGCATAATGCAGTAATAGGTGGCAAAGAGTTTCAGGCTATTATGTATAATTAATCCTATTTTGCCCTCAAATTATATTTATTTAAAAAATGACTGAAGCCCAGGAGCAGAGACTCACTCCTGTAATTCCAGCACTTTGGAAAGCCGAGGCCAGCTGATCACCTGAAGTCAGGAGTTCGAGAATAGCCAGGCCAACATGGTGAAACCTTGTCTCTGCTAAAAATGCAAACATTAGCCAGACCTGTTGATGTGCCTGTAATCCCAGCTAGTCAGGAGGCTGAGGCAAGAGAATTGGGAGAACCTAGGAGGTGGAGGTTGCTGTGAGCCGAGATCACACCACTGCTCTCCAGTCTGGGCGACAAATCAAGACTGTCTCAAAAATATTAAAAAATAAAGTAAAATAAATAAAAAATGGCTAAAAATATTTACATCTACATTTTTACAGTGCTTACCTCTGAGTCTCAAAAGAGTTGGTGATTTTAATGATTTGGCAAGGAGTTTAATTTGTGTTTTCCAAATTTTCTAGAATAAAAATGTCTAAATTTCATAGCAACACAAATAAAATTTTCAAAAAATCCAAACCGTTGAATTCGAGTTATATACAATAAGAAAATGAATGTCTTTTGAAAGAAGGTCACCACGTAGCTTCTAAAGAAGTCTCTTCTGCAAAGAAATTTACAGACACATTATCCGATCTATTGCTGATTGGAGAAGGCACTGCACTGGCCAACAGCAACTTCCGTGCCGATGGAAATGTTTTACATCTGTGCTGTCCAGCGAATTAGCCACTAGCCACAGGTGACTGCTGAGCACAGTGTGACTGAAGACAAGCGTTCCAGTTTATTTAATTTAAATGCATTTGATATGGTTTGGAGCTGTGTTCCCACCCAAATCTCCTGTTCAACTGTAATCTGAGATGCTGCAGGTGGGGCCTGGTGGGAGGTGGCTGGATCATGGGCAGGGATCCTTCAGGAGCAGGTTAGCACCATCGGCTCGGCGCTGTTCTCGTCATGAGGAGTGAGTTCTTGAGAGATCTGGTTGTTTAAACCTGTGTAGCACTGACCTGGAAGGTCACCCGTCTCTAAGGTCATGTTCCCTGCTGCCCTTCGTGCGTTGTGAATCAAAGGAAGCAAACAGTATCCTATCAAACACAGACAGGATTCAGAGCATAATTGCAACAGGAAACAGGTTAAAAGAGAGACCATGTTTTAGGACTTCTTTTAAATGGGACGGCTGTATAATAAAATTGATTGAAGATAGCGTTAACATTTCACAAAAGGACAGTCTGAATAAATGGCAACCTTTAACACGAGGCTGCAGAACTCAGAAACCTGGGGTCAAAAGGTGTACACTGGGTCACTCAGTACAGAAGACTTTCTGTTTATAGAACATGGACCAAACCGATGGTTTGGTAAAAAAACACTTCAGTGATTGAAAGCCATTTTCCAAGGGATTTTTTAGTCCCTACGAAGAGGAGAGAACCCATTTACTCTCAGGGTGGACATAATTTTATACTCTGGATTTGAGTCCCACCAGATCATATAGAAAATTTGACCATGACTAGCACAAGTTATCACTGCTAATTATGGGGCAGAGAATGGTCCCCCTGTGCTTGAAAAATGCAGTGGGCCCATGATGCTGTACGGTCATCACAGAGGAATACATCTAACAACCATCTCTACTAAAAATACAAAAACTCGCCGGGCATTGTGGTGCCCACCTGTAATCCCAGCCACTCAGTCTGAGGCAGGAGAATCATTTGAACCCGGAAGTGGAGGTTGCAGTGACCTGAGATGGTGCCGCTGGACTCCAACCTGGGTAACAGAACGCGACTCTGTCTGAAAAAAGTAAAAAAGAAACAAACAAAAATAATAAAAATCCCCAAGCCTGGGGGAAAACATGGTGCAATCTATTTTTCTTTTAATTTTAACTTTTATTGTACGTTCAGGAGTACATGTGCAGGTGTGTTATACAGGTAAACCCATGTCACGGGGGTTTGTGGGTTTGCTGTAAACATAAGTTATTCAGCCTAGTACCCAATAGTTATTTTTTCTGCTCCCCTCCCTCCTCCCAGCCTCCACCCTCAAGTAGACCCCAGTGTGTGTTGTTCCCCTCTATGTGTCTGTGTGTTCTCATCATTTAGCTCCCACATGTAAGTGAGAACATGCAGTATTTGGTGTCTGTTCCTGCATTAGTTTGTTAAAGATAGTGGCCTGCAGCTCAATTCATGTTGCTGCAAAGGACATGAGCTCACTTATGGCTGCATAGTATTCCATGGTATGTACCACATTTTCTTTATCCAGTCTACTACTGATGGCCATTTAGGTTGATTCCATGTCCTTGCTATTGTGAGTAGTGCTGCAATGAACGTTTGTGCACATGTGTCTTTATGGTGGAATGATTTATATTCCTTTGGTTGTATACCAAGTGATGGGATTGCTGGGTTGAATTGCAGTTCTGTTTTTAGCTCTTTGAGGAATTGCCACACTGCTTTCTACAATGGTTGAACTAATTTACACTCCCACTAACAGTGTACAAGCATTCCCTTTTCTCTGCAATCATGCTGGCATCTATTTAGAATTTCCATAAGCAAAACTTCAAGGCCCCAAAGATCTCAAGATTTGTGCAAATCTAGGAAGCTGAGTTTAGGGTAGGCTTTTAGTGCTTAAAACTTCCAATCCTCTAAGTGGGGTCAGACATTAATATGTATTAATCCATTCTGTTAATATCTATGATTCACATCTACTGGCTGTCTTGTGTGGACCACACCTTATATGGGTCTCTGGGGGCATAGGGTGAATTAGCCCAGACCATCATGGAATACGTGGCCCAGTGAAGGGAGCGGAGTCTTGAGGAGTAGAGTGGCCTGTCCTTCACCCTTGTGGGGTGGTGAAGGTAGGTTGAAATAGTGAGAAAATGGGGATAATAAGAGTACGAACTTCAAAGGCTCATTGACTTTCATAGTGAGCCTTTGAAATATGCATTATTGCTTCCACTTTACAGGTTAAAAAAATACTGAGACACAGCACGACTATGCAACGTTACAACATCACAGAGCTAGTAAGTGACACGTTGAAACTTCAGGCCTACGTGGTACAGCTGCCGAGTCTGAGCTCTTAGCTCCACCAAGATTCTGGTGGACTGGTGATTCTGACACCACCACGTGGTCCAGCACAGCATGGGGAACAGCAGGTTGGGCTTGTGCAGCAGGCAGTGGTCACCCATGAGATTCTGGTCTCATCCAGAGGAGGCACCACTAGAATTCTTCCATTTTCTCAAGCACGCTGAGCACCTGTTCATACTTCGCCACCTGGAGTGACCTGACCACCTTCTCCCAGGCAACTTCAGAGTGGACTGCTCCTCTCCCGGTGCCTTAAGACCCTTTGTTCCTGCAGTGGGGATCCATGGCATGTACATGGAACTGACTCCAATTCTACTCTGTGTGCTCCAGTCCAAGAGCCAGTGAGTTTAATTATTTGGACAACTTTGTGCACCATCTCCCTTAGTGAGCATGAGCCCAGGTGGGCATAAGTTGGGAGCTGTATCTCTGATGCTCCTTCAACGTCCTCAGTCAGTCCCCAAATAACCTGGCCCTGTGACTATTTTGTCCAACTGTGTGTGATTCCAACAATGCTATACATAGCCCTTTTTTTAACCCCCAAAATACAACCAACTCATTGTCTGTTGCTCACAGGGAGACATTAAACTCTTTCAACCCTGGAGGGTAACACAGCAGCTATGTTGTACTCCTCAAAAGCGTCTGCAGCTGTCTTAAGGGAGTTTCAAGAATAGTTTTTACCAAATGCATTCTCATACTGGTGTTAGAATCTTACTTCCACCTAAGAGACTTCTCCATCCACCACACACATATGAAATGCCATGTGGTGTACCATGGAGCAACAGAGTTCCACCAGAAACAGAACCAACATATCACCTAGAAATTATATGTGTTTACGAGTATATGTAACAACCATCTATCTGCCTAGAGAAGGAGAGAAGATTGAGAGAGTAGGAGAGAGGGAGGGGAGATGGGTTTGTTTCAAGAACTGGCTTGCACATTTATGGGCTGGCAAGTTGGAATCCAGCTAATGTTATTGTCCTCAGGTGCGCTCTTCCTCAGGGAAATCTCAGTTTCTCTTTTAAAGACTTTCAGGCCCACCAAGATTATCCAGCATAATCTGCTTTCTTTAAACTCAACTCAGTATGTGGCCACCTCCTGCCTTTTCTGCAGGGAGTGCATTCCAAGGCCCCCAGTAGGTGCCTGAAACTGCAGGTAGTGCCAAACTTTATAGATAATATGTTTTTTGATCTTACACCCTAGAAGATCACTAAATGACTAATGCTAGGTGGTGTATGCAGTGCAGATACGCTGGACAAAGGGATGATTCATGTCCCGATGGGATGGAACCTGGCATCACAAGAATTTATTGTGCTACTCAGAATGGTGTACAGTTTAAAATTCATGAATTGTTAATTTCTGGAATTTTTTACTAAATATTTGCAGACCGTGGTTTCAATGAGTAACTGAAATCACGAAAAGCAAACCACAGATAAGAGAGGGCCACGTGTGGATGTCAGCCACATCCATGAGATCTCTCCACAGTAACCCCTGGATCATTGCCTGATTGACTTGCTGAGTACACTAGCATACTCAAGTTTGTGCAAAAAACTGACCATCAGGAATGGAAAAATCATATTGATATAGGACATAGAAAGAAACTATTTAGGCAGATAGGATAAAGGAGTCCTTGGCAAGGCTTCCCTTTTAACAAAAAGCAGCCCCCACATTGTTTTTTTTTCTAACAAAGAGCAGCCTGAATAATAGATCTGCAGTGTTCTCACTCCTAAGTGGGGGTTGTACAATGAGAACACATGGACACAGGGAGGGGAACATCACACACCAGTGCCTGTCAGGGGGTGGGGGCAAGGAAAGGGAGAGCATTAAGACAAATACCTAATGCATGTGTGGCTTAAAACCTGGATGAGGCATTGATAGGTGCAGCAAACCACCATGGCACATGTATACCTTTGTAACAAACCTGCAGGTCTCTCACATGTATCACAGAACTTAAAGTAAAATTAAAAAAAAAAAAAATTGGGCTGCAGACACAGATAAGCAAGCTGGAAGCTTGCATGAGGGAATGCTGGCAGCTGTGCCAATAAAAAAGGGCTACTTGGGGGTCAGGTATGTTCAACATGGAGGCTCCATCTTCCCTTTTCTTTGTCACCACATGTACGGTAAAGAAACAGGCAAGGTGGCCCCGGCCAGGTAGAGACCACATCTGCATAAGAAAAGATTAGGGTAGGGTGGTCAGCTTCTTCTCACTCTATGCAAACGGTACACCTAGTCCTAACTAGTTCTTTGCATTCCATACAAACGGCACACCAACCAATCTTTCATGCCCTACGTAAATAGGATGCTGCCTCCTCAAGCTCATCTACAAAACCTCCTGCACTTCACCACGGATTGGAGGACCTGCTCAGGACCCCTCTCTCTGCAGGAGAGAGCTTTTCTCTTTCTTTTGCCTATGAAACCTCTGCTCCCAACCTCACTCCTTCTGTGTCTGCATCCTTGATTTCCTTTTCCTTGGCATGGGACAATGAACTTCAGGTGTCACCCTGATGAACAATGCCACTGCATTATGGAAAAAAAGAAAACTTCATACCAGATAAATGAGTCATGTGTTCTTTCCAAAAAGGAGCAAAGGAAACAAACAAAAAGAAAAGGCGGGGCGAGGGGGAGGATATCCAATCAGGAAATTAGGAAACCATAGCTACCTGAGTACCAAAATCTATGATGATTTCTGCTGCTAAAGTGGAGTCAGAATGACCTCTTTTTCTACAGTTTACTGTTTCTTATCCTTTGAGATAGGATGTTTCTTTGCCATACAGGCCTGTCCCACACATTCCAGAGGTGGCAAGACCCAATAAAGCCCTTTAGCTCCCTCCATTGTGACAATAATTAACTACCTAACACTCAGCCATAAAGAGGAATGAATTAATAGCATTCGCAGCAGCTTGAATGGAACTGGAGACCATTACTTTAAATGAAGTAACTCAGGAATGGAAAACCAAACATTGCACGTTCTCACTCATAAGTGGGAGCTAAGCTATGAGGATGCAAAGGCGTAAGAATGACGCAGTGGACTCTGGGGACTCAGGGGAAAGGGTGGGAAGGAGGTAAGGGATAAAAGACTACAAATTGGGTTCAGTGTATACTGCCTGGGTGATGGGTACACCAAAATCTCACAAATCACCACTACAGAACTAACTCATGTAACCAAACACCGCCTGTTCCCCAAGAATGTATGGAAGTAAAAAAATAAAAATAAAAACTCTAGGGATATTAAAAAAAAGCAACTATCTAACAGGTTTCCTAATGCCCTGGGGGTGGCAGCATTCACCATTCAAAATATAATTCCTGGTTCGATGGAAGCATGTGGCCTAAGACTGAATTTAATTTTTTCCTGAGAGAGTCAGGAGAGCAGTATTCTGAGAAGAAAATGGGCGGATCTCTGCCCAGCTCCACTGGTCACCATGATTTGCAAGGGGGTGAGATACTGGGGAGAGGAAGAGTTCTCAGTTGCTGCAGTGGACAGCCCCATGTAAAAGTCACTGTCTGGGAGCCGCAGGGGCACGGATTATAAATGAGTTGAGGACAAGGCCTCTCCTAAGCACAGAGGGCATTCCCCGAGGCAGGGAGAGGGCAGGAACCGTGGTATAAAATCAGTCGGCCCCAAACACGTGGCAAGTATGGTGTGGCTGCTCTGCTGAAAAAATAAAACATGATAGGCAATGAGGCCTCTGGTAAAATAGCTTCATCAAATAGATAAAACCACATACAGACATGATGTTCCTTTGTTGGAATAGATACAGTCCTTATCTCTTCCCCAACATAATGACAAAACAGCAAATAAGCAAACAATGAAAAAAAACCAATAATCAGAAAACACAAACAATTCTCCTACCTGGTAATAGATCCTGAAGTGACGTACAGAACCTGCATAAATGAAACTATAAAACTGTGCTGAAGACAATAAGAAGAGGCTTGAATCAATAGCAAAGCGTATTATAATCCTGGATCATAAGATCAATACAGTAAAGGCATAAATCCCATCCTAAGGTCAACGTAGTAAAGGTATAAATCCCACCTACAGCATTTCGTAAAATCAAGGTTATGACAAGAAATTTCCAAATGGGCAAGAATTCCAGGAAGATATTGAGAAGGAACTTATTGTCAGCAATAGTGTAGTTAGTTACTGGGCATGAGCGTAGACCAATCCTAAAACATATTACAAGACTTCAGCAATTACCCGAAACCATCCAATGCCCATGGTAAAACAGAGACTAGATAATGTATAGAATAAAAAGCCCAGAGATGACAGACCAGAATTTATTAGAATATCATTAGATTTTGATGCATAATAAATGTGCCATTTTAAATTACTGGTAAATCTCTCTCTCTCATATGCAAACACAGACACGCACAAACACACACTTCTAAATGGCAAATAGCTGGCTTATGAAGCTATTAGGAATTACTTTTCAAAAATGGCAAATCTTTACATCGTATTATACTCTTATAGAAATTCACTGGATTAAGGAGTAAAATACACACACACACACACACACACACACACACACACACGTACAAAATAAAATAACTTCATGGATACAAAGACTGACCCCCTACATTCAGACGTACAGGAAATGTCTCTTTATTCTTCTATGTGTTACTTCATTTTCATTTGTGATCTTCCTGCTGTAGTGTGGCAGGGATGTAATCAACTTCCAGTTAGGGTTTTCTTAGTCAGCTCGGGGCCCAGGGATGGTGGTGGGTCCTCCGGGGTCTTAGGGAGCACTGGGAGTTGGGAGTGGGCACCAGGTCCTTGTCGTGGCTGCCTTTCCCTTGAGCCTCTCTCCAGGGCATCTCCTGAGCTCTCCCATAGTCTTTTCTTCATGCACTACGGGCTTCGGAGACGTTCAGAGGCTCCTTCCAGCACGTGGATGGGGGAAAAGTATGGGCATCATCTCAGCATCTGAACCCTAGGACCTGATGGGGCCATGGAAGCATCCCTACTGCCCTGCCCCAGGCTGGGCTGGGAGCTGGACGCACTGTGAATCTTGGCATCCCCCAGATCCCCTGAGGATCACCACAGACATCCTCACATTTCTATCCAGCCTCAATCCCTGGCCCACCGTCATCAGGGTCAGCCAGGGGAGAGACACTTGGGAGGAGGACACAGAAGGCAGTGCTTCCCCAGGACACTCACAGCAGCTTCTGTGATGCCATCATCTTCCATTTCCATCACCTTACTCTTTCCAAGGCAACCAGTACCTCCTGGCCTGGCTTAAATACAAGAAGAACCACATGATGGCCTAGAAAAAGATGAACAAATAAAAATACACCCGTTACTACATTGCTGTGCAAACCATTTTAATAAACACGAAAAATAAAGGGCGCATAGTGTTCTGATATATAAATATGAAAGGTCTCTCTATCCTAAAAGAAAATTAATAAACCATAAAGGAGAGCTTATATGTGCCACTGTACAACATTGTTTATTAAAATTCTTTATAAATAAACTAAAAGGCAAATGAAACCTGGGGAAATAATTGTAATACAGAAGACCAGCCATTTGCATCCTTAGTATAAAAGAACATTTATAAATCAACCAATATAAATAAAAACACTTTAATAAAAAATAGGTTAAGGTCATGAATACGCAAGTGAGAAATGAAAATAATATAATGTAGGGAATATGTATTTTAGAAAAATATTGCATGCCATTAAAACACACACACACACAGACACACACAGACACAGACACACACACACACACACAGACACACACACACACACACACACACACACACACACACGAGGAAGGGTGCGATGACTCACCTGCTGTAATTCCAGCACTTTGAGGCTGAGGCAGGAGAAATTTCAGACCAGCCTAGGTAACATAGTGAGACACTGTCTCTAAAAAAATAAAATCAATTTAGAAAAACACTAAACAAAACTTCAATATGATATGTTTTACTCTTCAGCCTGCCAAATAACTTTTAGACATAATGACATGTTTTCCTTTGTTGGTAAAATATTTAAAATGGGCACTTGTGTAGCGAGAGTGTTTTAAAGAACACTTTTTGAAGTCAGGTAGCTTGATGCCTCCAGCTTTGTTTTGTTTTTTTTTTTTTTGCTTAGGATTGTCTTGGCTATGTGGGCTCTTGTTTGGCTTCATATGAAGTTTAAGGTGTTTTTTTTTTTTCAATTATGTGAAGAAAATCAATGGTAGCTTGATGGGGATAGCACTGAATCTATAAATTACTTTGGGCAGTATGGCTATTTTCAGGATATTGATTCTTCCTAACCATGAGAATGGAATGTTTTCCCATCTGTGTCCTCTCTTATTTTCTTGAGCAGTAGTTTGTAGTTCTCCTTGAAGAGGTCCTTCACATCCCTTGTTAGCTGTATTCCTAGGCATTTATTCTCTTTGCAGCAATTGTGAACGGGAGTTCAGTCATGATTTGGCTTTCTGTTTGTCTATTATTTGTGTATGGGAATGCTTGTGATTTTGTATGCTGAGACTTTGCTGAAGTTGCTTATCAGCCTAAGGAGATTTTGGGCTGAGACAATGGAGTCTTCTAAATATACAATCATGTCGTCTGCAAATAGAGATAATTTGACTTCCTCTTTTCCTAAATTAATACACTTTGTTTCTTTTTCTTGCCTGACTACCCTGGCCAGAACGTCCAATACAGTGTTACAAGAGTGGTGAGAGAGGGCATCCTTGTCTTGTAGCAGTTTTCAAAGGCAATGCTTCCAGTTTTCCTCCATTGAGTATGATATTGGCTGTGGGTTTGTCAAAAATACAAGGCTACAGTAATCTAATCAAATCAGCATGGTACTGGTGCCAAAAGAGAGATATAGACCAATGGAACAGAACAGAGACCTCAGAAACAATACCACACTTCTACAACCATATAATCATCGACAAACCTGACAAAGACAAGCGATAGGGAAAGGATTCCCTATTTAATAAATGGTGTTGTGAAAACTGGCTAGCCATAGGCAGAAAGCTGAAACTGGACCCCTTCCTTACACTTTATGCAAAGATTAACTCCAGATGGAGTAAAGATTTAAACAGAAAACCCAACACCATAAAAACCCTAGAAGAAAACCTAGGAAATGCCATTAAGGACATAGATATGCTCAAGGACTTCATGACTAAAACACCAAAAGCAATGACAACAAAAGCCAAAATAGACAAATGGGATCTAATTAAACTTACGAGCTTCTGCACAGCAAAAGAAATTATCATTAGAGTGAACCGGTAACCAACAGAATGGGAAAAAAATTTTGCAATCTACCCATTTGACAAAGGACTAATATCCAGAATCTACAAAGAACTTAAACAAATTTACAAGAAAAAAAAATCAAACAACCCCACCAAAAAGTGGGCAAAGGATATGAACACTTTTCAAAAGAAGACATTTATACAGCCAACAATCATATGAAAAAAACCTCATCATCACTGGTCATTAGAGAAATGCAAATCAAAACCACACTGAGATACCACCTCATGCCAGTTAGAATGACAATCATTAAAAAATCAGGAGACAGATGCTGGAGAGAATGTGGAAAATAGAAACACTTTTACACTGTTGGTGGGAGTGTAAATGAGTTTAATGATTGTGGAAGACAGTATGGTGATTCCTCAAGGATCTAGAAATAGAAATACCATTTGACTCAGCAATCCCATTACTGGGTGTATAGCCAAAGGATTACAAATCATTATATTATAAAGACACATGGACACATATGTTTATTGTGGCACTGTTCACAATAGCAAAGACTTGGAACCAACCCAAATGCCCACCAATGATAGACTGGATAAAGGAAATGTGGCACATATACACCATGGACTACTATGCAGCCATAAAAAGGATGAGCTCATGTCCTTTGCAGGGACATGGATGAAGCTGGAAACCATCATTCTCAGCAAACTGACACAAGAACAGAAAACTAAACACCACATGTTCTCACTCATAAGTGGGTATTGAACAATGAGAACACATGGACACAGGGAGGGGAATATTACACAACAGGGCCTGTCAAGGGGTCAGGGAGTAGGGGAACAGGAGAGGGATAACGGAGGTGGGCGGATTGGGGAGGGATAGCGTTAGGAGAAATACCTAATGTAGATGATGGAGTGATGGATGCAGCAAACAACCATGGCACTCATATACCTATGTAACAAACCTGTACGTTCTGCACATGTACCCCAGAACTTAAAGTATAATAAACAAATTTTAAAAAAACACTTTTGTGATAAGGATTTAGGTCAAATGGAGCATCATATTTGTCCTCCTGATTTCACTCCTTAGTATTTATTTCACGCAAGTAATCAAGATGGGAATTATGATAAAGGTGTCTTTGTGAGGCAAGGAGTTCCCAATTTTAGAAAACCTTTGAGTGATAATGGGATTAACTATTAGACAAACTAATAACATTTTTACATATGGGATGGGTTA
>PVKP010038730.1:0-20655 GCA_004027715.1 Plecturocebus donacophilus
AACAAAAAGGGATATAATAAACTCTTTTTGAAATATATGTATATTTAACTGTGAGTAGTATCTTTCACACATATGAAAAATATATTCTATATGTCAGTTGTATATGTGTGTACATGTTTGTGGTGTATATGTATGTCTGTGCATTTCTTTGTGTGTGTTTGGTATATCCTAGACTCCGTATTTATTATTTTAATGCCTAATACAAATCATATGTTTTGGAAATGGTTATTAATCACCTAATTTGGGCAACATGTAATGATAAGTAAGATAAAGTCCCTAGACTCTTCACGTTTATATTCTGGTGGAGTAGGTAGAAATTAACAGTATTAATTTTTGGTGGGGCACAGAGAAAGATATTCTCAAATGTATGGTAATTTGACATGCTGAGCACTTTTGAATTAAAGGAAATTTAAAGACCTCAAAAGCTGTCTTAGAACCAAGGACTTCCTAACCTTCTCTTGTACCCTCCCCAACCCCTCCCCATCCACCTCTTCTCCCACTTTCCCAGTGCAAGGAGAACCTCTCTCTGAAAGTTTCGTCATCTGACTGAGAAAAACTACTTCCAAAAGAAATAATTGTCTTAAAACCTCCTTCCTGGGAATTTCATTAAATAATCAGAAAAGATTAACCACCAGAGAAATGAAAATACTAAAAGTCGTTAACATACCCAGACAGACTTTTCATCTATTCATGACTCTGAGAGATTAGTTAAGACAATTTGTCTGCATAACAAGACAACCTTTGTTCACAGTGCAGTTTTGCCTTTCACCTTCCTGTCAGTCCCATTCAGTTCCAAAGAGAATCCATTACTAACTACCATTTGCTCTTTGGGCCCATTTATTTTCTCTGAAAATAATTTACTACCACTCCAATTATTCACATTCATAATTTTCCTTTTCCCTCTGAAAAGGGAATTTAAGCCTCAATCATCCAGCCATTCTTTGAGTCTCAGATTTGTGGGACTCTCATGTACATATGCACATTGACATATTTTGTATGCCTTTTCTCCTGTTAATTTGTATTTTGTTAGTTTACTTTTGCAGGGTGACTGAATTATTGAAAATTCAGAGGGAAAGTTTAAACTTTCCTGTATTTCTTACTGCTATTATAAAAAGTTACTACAAATTTATTAACTTAAAACAATACAAATATTTTCTTGTAGTTGTGGAGGTCAGAAGCCTAAAGTCAAGCTAGAAATTCCTTTTAGAAGCTGAAAAATGTAACTTATGACTTTATTCTCAAATTACTCCAGTTTTTTCCTTCCATCATTTCACCTACTATTATTGACTGTAATCTTCCTGCCTCTGTCTTATAAAGACCATTGTTATGACATGGTACCCACCTGTATAATCCAGGATATTCTACTTATCTCAAAATCCTTAATCACATTTGCAAAGTCCTTTTCACAACGTAAGGTAATAGGTTTCAACAATTAGGACACGGATGTATTGGGAGAGAGGCTTATTTAGCCATTGAAGTAAGCAAATAAAATTTTAAGATACAAAATAATATCAGGTAAACATTAATATTAAGTGTTATTGATAAAAAATAAACATGATGAAAAACTATAGAATAGTGGCCAGAAAATATAGTATAACCAGAAACATGAAGAAGGAATACTGAACAAAAACTTGCATAAAGGAAGGGAAAGAAACAGTAGAGGATTTGGCAGAAGTGCATTTCAGCAAAGGAAACAGCTGGTGCAGGGGTTCTAATTCAGAAACAAGCTTGGCATGTTCAAGAATCAGCAGGAAGAGCCGATAGAACGAGGTCAGTGGAAGGAGAACAGGTCACTCAGGTAGGTAGAAAGCAGGAAAAGAGAGGGCTTTGGAGGCCATGGTAAAGACAAGCATTCATTAGTAACTTTCCATGCTCATGACATGTGTAATCTATCATTTTTCTGGGGTGCAATTCTGAACTCTGCTTCCTGCTATAACCTTTATCGGCAGGAATGAGCCACTGGGCTTGTGAGGGAGACTAACAACCCAGTGTGATGTCTAATGTTCTCTACTTCTGTATAGCAAAAGACTCTCCTGAAGTGATAATTCCTATGCTTTTGTTAAATTAGCCTGCAGAGAAAGTCATAGTCTATTTATGTGGCTAGAAATGGAGAAAGACTAAAATTATGTAGCATGAGATTATTCTTAGCCAGAAAATATAAATTTGAGGTAAGTTAATTTTCAGAAGACTGAATTCAGTAGTGACTCAAATTTATGACTTGGACAAGCCTAACATATTCTATATTTTGTGAAACTGTTTTAGTTTCCTAGACAATGCCAAGCTGTGCAGCAGGTGAGAACTAAAAGCTTAGAGAAAGTTGAGAATTGGTTAATATTCTATTTCAAAATAGACAAAAGGTACAAATGATTTTAGACTCCAGGCGTCATCATGCTATATTAATCAACAACCCAATTTACTCATTTTTTTTCTAAATATCTTCAAATAGACAATGTTGCCCCATTACAAACATTTGATTCTAAGACACCATCGTCTCTCACCCACCTATGACATAAATCCCTCACTCAAGTTTTCTCAATGACTACACGATCATACTTTTGACAGCCAAATTTATTTCCCACAGCACAGATAATCTTTCATAAATAAAAACATAATTTTAAAAATGCATACTTTGTCCCTTAAAACACTTAGCTCCTTCATAATCAGGTTGCAATAAAAATCAGAATTTTTTGCATGTCCTATAAGGCATTACAGAAACTTATTTTCATAAATACCTTCCAATTACATTTCAAGTGAACATTATGCTTTTCTTTCCGGCTTGTGCTGTTACCCAAGCTGTTTCTTCGTTTTCAAGGCTGATTATCTTTTGATTCCAATTAACAATTGCTAGTCATTAACAATCGATCTCAATTCAAATGCCACCTTCTCAAAGAAGCCCTTTCTGAAAGATGACCTACTGTAATGTGTTTATATAAGAAGAAATATATCTTCTTCATTGACAGTTTCACAACTGCTGCTTACAAGATTCTTAATTGCTTGTCTGTATCTCTATAAAACATAAGACTATACAATCTTTGATCATAAAAGACACATCTGTTATATTTACCCAGTTTCCCTGAAACTTCAAATCCCAGGACAGCCGGAAAGATCTATGGTTCCTTAATCATGCATTTCCAGTTTCTAGCATGGTACTTTCATATAGTAGACACTAAGGAAATACTTGCTGAATTGATAATTAATAAATGAATAGGCCCAGTGGGGTGGCTCACACCTATAGTTCCAGCACTTTGGGATCCCAAGGCAGGTGGATGGCTTGAGCCGAGGAGTTTGAGATCAGCCTGGGCAACATGGCAAAATCCTATCTCTAAAGAAAAATACAAAAAATGATTAGCTGGGCATGGTGACCTGCGCCTGTAGTTCCAGCTACACTGAAGGTTGAGGTGAGAGGATCACCGGAGCCCAGGAGGTTGAGGCTGCATTGAACCATGATTGCACCACTGCACTCCAGCCTAAGTAATAGAATGAGATCCTGTCTCAAAAAAAAAATAAACAAAAATAAATAAATAAATACATAAAACAAATGAGTAAGTGAAAGAAGACAATAGGTCTACCCCCTAATAGAGTGGGTCATTAAATCCACTATCTGTACATTGAAAATGAGATTGGAGGCTATTGGTTGTTTTCAATATCCTTCCTAATCTCCAGTTTTCATATGAGAGCTCAGGTTTCAGTTCACACAGCTTATATAGTGTGAAGAATTACATGTAAATATTTGCCTGAGATTGCCATTTGTATTAAGAACAGCCTGTTCTTTGACATGGATCATTCATAAAACATATATTTTAATGGTGCTAAAAGTTGAATATATATTCAAAATTCACAATAGATATTCACTCACAAATATACCACAAAGTTTTAAATTGAAAATGGCTATGCAGTTAAAAAGTCTGAAAGAATGAAGAGGTATATAACAAGTTTACTAATATATAAGAGAAATTATGGTTGCTTAATTTTGGTTTAACTTTTCCCTAAAAAGAAAGAATCATTCACAGAATGATATAGACAGAAACACCTGTATGAAGTATCAAACTACTTAATAACCAAAAATATCACGACATAGCTAAAAATGAATATTTGGATTCTACTTAAATTGCCTAGAGCATAAATCTTATTTTTTTCCTATATTATTTTTCCTAAAGCATTGGATATGCTTTCTGTGCCAGACATATTCCTGAAAGTTTGTCAGAGACTGTAAAAATACACTTTCCATTTTATTTTTCAAGAAGTTGCCACATAGTTCTAAATGTGTAGCTTGAGGTAGAATAGTAGCAATATTTCTTTTATTTGTAGTTTAAACAATTATCTAATTTTTGAAAAATCTGGTGTCAAGACCCAAGATTTCTGTATTATTTAATGATTACCTATTTTGAGTCTGGGTTTAAAAATGACATGTTCCAAGTATTGCATTATTGGAGTATGTAAGAATATTTTAGAGAAAAAAGATTTCTCATTTGATATAATTTTTCTTGGTTTAACTCTGTGAAAAGAAGACAATACTTCACAGAAGTGGGAACTTTGACCATTAACTCAAGAAATGTGAATTTCCATGACCCCGCTATGGTCTTTTATAGAGATATAGTCTAAAATTTCCTCATAATTTTAGATTATGCAATTAATAAAAACTACCTCTTTAATTACAATTTTCTTTTTTTTTTCATATTTACGTTATAAGTCCTTTTCAAAAATTGAGCTTTAGGTTCTGGGGTACATGTGCAGATCTGGGGTACATATGCAGGATTGTTGCATAGGTATATACATGGCAAGGTGGTTTGCTGCCTCTATCCCCTCATCACCTATATCTGACATTTCTCCCCATATTATACCTCCCCACCCTTCCTACCACCTGTGATATCTCCCCTAGCCCCCCAACAGACCCCAGTGTGTGATGTTCCCCTCCCTGTGTCCATGTGTTCTCATTGTTCAACACCTGCCTATGAGTGAGAACATGCAGTATTTGATTACCCGTTCTTTTGTCAGTTTGCTGAGAATGTTGGTTTCCAGATTCATCCATGTCCTTGCAAAGGACATGAACTCATCGTTTTTTATGGCTGTGTAGTATTCCATGGTGTATATGTGCCACATTTTCTTTGTCCAGTCATTCCCTTGGTGGGGGAGAGGCATTCTGGTCTTTGATGATTTTATCCTTTTTGCTCTGATTTCTTCCCAGCTTCTTGGATTTATCTAGCTTTGATCTCAGGGAGCTGCTTGGGGAGGCAACATTTCCTTTGTCTGCCTGCAGAGGTGCTGCTGGGCTGCCATGGATTCAGTGGAGCTGCTGCATGTATTTCCTGTGTCTTTTGTTTACTCAGGAAGATTCTACAAGTCTTTTTAAAGTTTCTCTGCCAAGTACTCCAAGATCAGGTGAATTATTGGAGGTGTCATATACTTCCCAGACGCTCACCCAGTGGCCAGAAGTATGAGTGCCTCTTGTGCTCTTCCTCTCCTGTAGGACACAGTTCCCACTACCACTGGTACTCTAGGACCCAGGAGTTGAGGATGCTATAGAAGTGGGCAAAGCGATGACCAGACTAAGCCCAGGGAGGCATACGTAAGGGGTACCGAGGGCCCAAGAAGGCAACCACATGCTTCACCTTCCTCACCAACAGCCAACAAGGCTTCCTGGGAGCAGTATTGTGCCAACCTCGGTTAGCTGCTCTCTTTAATTACAGTTTTCCACACATGAAAATATAGGATGTGCTACGTTTTTATGATTTATGTATCATAGTTTCTAGTTTTTCTAAAGTTGTTATGCAAAGATTTAATAAGCTGATGGTGTTCTCTTGATTCATGTGAAGGTTAATTGCCTTTTTTGCTCCTTCTATTCAGTGTACGTTATGTATTTTTCTTATTTGCCATGGGTACCATTTTCCATTTTTTGAATTGAAGAATTTTCTGAAAATTTGTTTTATGTTTTATGTTTAGTAAACAGTACTGCTTTGTTGTGGTTTCAAACTGAAGTTTACAAAGAGATCCATTATATTGAGTTTCCTATTGATAATTTAAAATGTTGACCGCTCATTTCAGATTTTACATTATTTTTGTTGAACCTCTACTTGAATTTATATTTTTTTCTGTATTTTTTATGTGAGTCAGAGTGTTCTTGATTTTTATTTGATGTGAAATAGCCTTGCTATTTTACACTTTGAAAATTCACAGAAGCTTAATTTGATATCAAAAAAGTTTCTATTCTACACAGGAAAAAGCATCTTCTAGTGTATGATTTAAATATGTAATTGTCATCACATACAGAAAGTTCTTAATTTACAGTCTATATGCTTGATGTTTAAAATTATATTTTTTGTTTTTAAAAAGGTGAATTTTATATTCTACTGTTCTTTCTTGACTGCTAATATTGGGTGTAATTTCATAAATAGAAATTAGCTGGATAGAATATTTAATGTATTTTTACTCTTTAAAAAGTTAGAACACAGTGATGGAGGACCGAGTTTGCTACAAGAAAAAACCTAAATACAATGAATCACCTGACCATTACACAATCCGCAATTTCTATGTTTCCCTTTTCTAGGTTTTGTTATTGATTGAATCCATAGTTCTTTGAAGTTTCCTGTGAATTTTGCATAACCAAACAAGAACACATTTTCACTCCAAGTACAGCCTACAACCTCTAAGCATCATATTCTAATTCTTGAAATCACTGGGTTGAAAGAAGTGAGAAGGTATTCTTCAAGTGGGATGGTTTAGTTAAATTGTACATTTATTAGTAACAAATGAGAAAAATATCTTTAAATAAAGAATCTACAACTTGCATCTAAGAGGTGGAAACATCTTCTTCTTTAAACACAACAGTCTTTTTTCTTCTGGTTTTATAAACCAGAGCTAACTTTTACTGAGTGTCTGTCATGTGCCACACACTTTGTGAGCACCTTATATATATTGTCCTTTTTGCTTATAAATACATCTAATTGAATGAACATTATTAAGCCCTATGAAGAGAAAAAGAAATGGAGGCTCAAAAATTTAAGAATCTTTCTCTACATAGAAAAGAAAGCACAGTGAGAATATATATTTTTCTTGTAAACTTTTGTTTTTAAGATTAATTTTTAAATTAACCTGCAAATCTAAGCATTTGAGAAGGCTATGCGTGTCACCAACAGTGCAAGGGAAACATGGTGAATCTATTTAATAAATATTTGTTAAAAGTTGTATAAATGTGACACAATAATAGTAAGTACTATCTTTGAGCTGTTTATCATATACTCTTGGGAGATAAACATGGAAATAAACCTAATGAAAGGAACTTGGAGAAGGCACAACAGAGCTGTATCACTGAAGTTAAAAATTGAGCACTCAGCTCTGCTAGGGGGTCAAAGAAAGTCTCCATGGAACTGGTAGCACATGAGTTGGTCTTGGTGGGTAAGGCAACTGTGCAAGGTGAAGAAAAAATAATGAACATTAAAAATGAAGGATATGATTTCTGTGAGGGTTTGGGGGATAATAATTCATTATGGCAATTTATTTATGAGATTCTGAACAATTTAAACTAAGGTAGCCAGACAGATATAGAATAACATACTAGCTTTACTACACTTTCCCACCCTGAGCCGACAGCACCATCCAGCAGAGGTAGAAGCATTATTACCAAAACAGAAGCAGGTGCATGCCTACTATAAGATACCAGGATCCAAAGAATCAGAGATGAGACTGTTGTATCACCCATGAATGTGCACCCTAATATTTTCCATCTTTTTCTTCTCTTATTTGTAAAGTTTTAATTGAAAAGTAAAATTTTCTTATATTTTCAATGTACAATATGATTATTTTGATGTATGGATACATGGTAGAGTTGCTAAATGAAGATATTTAACATAAACTTTGCCTCACATGCTTATCATTTTTGTGTGTGTGGTGAGAACAATTAACATCTACTTCATTAGTAGTTTTTAAATATATGACATATTGTTATTAACTATAATCACCATGATGTATAACAAAAATCTTAAGTTTATTCCTCGTATCTAATTGAAATTTTGTGTTGATTGACCAATATCTCCCCAATCTCCTACCTTCCAGCCTCTGGTAACCACCATTTTACTCTCTATGAGTTAGATTATACATAAAGTGAGATCATGCTGTATTTGTCTTTCTGGCCTGGTTTATTTCACTTTCTATACTGTCTTCCAGGATCATCCATGTTATGTTTAATGACAAAATTTCCTTCCTTTTTAAGGCTAAATAGAACTCCATTGTGTATACACATCACATTTTCCTTATCCATTCATTCAGTGATGGATGCTTAGGTTCTTTTCATACCTTGACTATCATAAATCATACTGCAATGAACATGGGAGTGCAGCCATCTGTTTAACTTGCTGACATCCACTCCTTTAGATATACAGCCAGTAATGGGATTGTTGAATCATATAATAGCTCTATTTTTATATTTTTTTTTTGAAAACCCTCTGTATTGTTTTCCATAGTGGCTGTAATAATTTACATTTTCCAACTAACAATGTGCAAGGATTCCCTTATCTTCGCATCCTCACCAAGACTCAGTTATTGTCTTTTTAATAGTAGCCACTCAAACAGGGTATCAGAGACTATCTCATTTTGGTAAATCTCCACTCTAATTGGTTGATTCTTTTGCTGTACAGGAGTCTTTAGTTTGACACCATCCTATTTTTTCTCTTGTTGACTGTACTTTTGGGTTTATATGCCAAAATCATTACTCACGCTGATATGAAGATTTTCCCCTATGTTTTCTTTTAGTAATTTTATAGTTTCAGGTTTTACATTTAAATCTTTAATATATTTTGAGTTGATTTTTTTTTTAATTTGGTGTGAAATGAGGACCTAACATTGCTTGAAGCAGACTTTCAACCTCACTTTTTCCTTTTAAGGCCTGTGTTGCTCTGAACTTCCTGGGTTGCATGAAGTGTGAACAATGTCTCTCCTTGCCTGTTAATATTCTGCTGAAATCCTTCCTGTCTTCTTTGCCTTTTAGAAAATAACTCAATGCCCAATAAAATAACACTTGCCTGTGGTGCAACCCACATGAGCTGCTATGAGCAATCATGTTTAAGGTTTTTCATGGGTTAAATTTATTAAATACTAAGTCACTAAAGCTTACCATTTTGCCACACCAGAAAAGGGCTTGAGCTTTCCAAATGTTTCTTCGATCCTCAGGAGTCTTCTCAAAGTTTTGCAAATTAAGTGATAGTGTTTGAGGATAATAATTTCTTCTTGTATTTTTTCTCTGAAACCACCAAAAATAGGTACAATAGTCAGACAGATGGTGATTACATATCAGCTTTATTTCTGATATTAGCAGAGTAGGATTCCTACTGATTCACACTCTTAATTAAAATCACCTACCCAAAACTTCAGGTCTTTTCTAATGAGAAGTGGAGTTTGCCCACTGGTTTACTGCAGCGTGAAGAGACACACTTGTACCTGATAAAGGGAGACAAGCCTTAGAGAAGATAAGACTTCAAGTCACACATATTTAGGTCATTTTGCTCAAATCCCCATTCAAATAAGTAGGTCCCCCACCTGGTGGAAGAACAAATGAAGGAGAACAGGAAAAGAGCTGAAATTGCCTTCCTCCAATGTTTGTTCCTGTTTAAGTGGAGTAGAATTTTGCTCAAGAGGAAAGAGGTATTGTGAATTTTTATTTTAGTTGTTTCTGACACATGCAGAGTGTTGTAAACAAACGTTAGTGTCTGAAGAACAAAGAATAGATCAGTGAGGCATGTGCATTGGGTAGAGAATGGGGAGTTGTGACGATGACATTGAAAAGTAGGTAGGATTTTATTTGGAAACTAAGAAATTTGAAATTGGCAGGCAACAAAGGCTGAAATTTTGGTAAAAAAATGTAATTAATTTGTATATTGTAATAAATGTGTACAAACTTATTGGAATACATTGGTAATACACCTACACTTTAAAAATTCAAAACTAAAAAGAACCTTGTAATTTATGGAAGTTTGAAACAAAACAAGAAAAAATTATGGGTATGTAGAACAGTTTAAAAAACTATAATAAAAAGTAGAATTTAGATCTCCACAAGCTAGAGACAAATTCCATCCTTGTCCTCTTGGAGGAGAAAATTCACCCAAATATGGGCCCTGGGAATTAGAGTGATTTTCTTTCCAAACTTGATGCTAACCTTCCTGGTGATCTAGACCATACCGTCTATTTCAGGGCTACAGTTAATGAGGAGGGCTTCCATTGTTGAGGAAATTGTGTACACAGACTATATTAGGTGGGAAAGCAAAGCCCTGAAGCCATGTAGGTTTCACTCTTCCTAGAGAACCAATGGGAAACTTTCAGGCAATTGTAAAGGGGGAGCCCACAAAGATAGTGATGAGAAAGACTGTAACCTCAGCTCCTCAACTCATTCCACATGCTGGCCTCCCTCAGACACCTATACACAAGCATCACTTTTCATGGAGCCTCCTGGGTGCTCATTGACCAGAAACCAGGCAAGTTTTGATGTTGACTCTATCATCTCTGTGGCCTTGCACAAGACCATCAAACCCTGCCGGTCTCCTCCCTTCTGCCCTCTGGAACTTACTCCTAGCCAGCGGAACCTCAATTTTTTCCTCAAGGAAATATCACCAAGAACGTTGTCTATCCCTTTTTAATAAAACTAACTCAATTCAGTTTATTGAATAATCTTTTAACTGGCTTTTCAAGGTATTGTTTTTTGGTATATTAAAGCCTTTAAAAAAATTCTTCCCTAGTATTTGAATGCATAACTATGGTTTCAGGAGCCTAATTTGGAATTCAAATGCTGAAGTTTTATTATATTTGCATCTCTGCTATAAAATCCTAATTCTTCTGAAGTTAGTGGATGTTTTCAGCTGAACAGGTGAAAGAACAGAAAAAGGAAGTGTCAAAAAGCAAGTATGTGAATATGTTTTAAGATGTTACCTTGCTATACATTGCACCAATTAAAGCAAAGAATGGTGTAGGCAGTAAAAGCATGACAAATCGCTAAGTATTGGACATGGGAATTCTTCAGAGAAGAGTTGGCAGGAATTGGTAACTTAGAAAGTGAGGGAAGAAACTACAATATAATTGTTTGTGGTGTGTGTGGATTAAAAAAGTGAAAGGATAAAGAGGATTTTGTTTGCTGATGTTTGTTTCTGGATTTTTGCTGTTTTTACTAGGAGATGTTTGAGTATGGTGTCTTTAGGGAACAAGAAGTCAGCACAGTGATGGGGTAACTGAGGTAGCAATGTGAGGGCAGGTAAATTGCTTTGCTTTCATAGGGGGTTGGTTAGGCCTAGACAAAATGGAAACTGTGTAATATTGTGCACAGGAAGTAGCATGCAAATGTTAAATACTGTGCTAGGCCACTGAATACATAGAAGTATTTTCCTGAGACATGAGAGGGGCACAATGCTGAAGTACCCTGATTCGAGAACCCAACTGTCTGATTTCAAATCCTGCCACCTCCAGTTACCAGCTTTGTGGTCCTGGAAAGTCATTTTAACATTTCTGTGCTTTGGGTGACACATATATCCTTTTTCAGTCAGTCATCTGTTCAGCTTTATGAAACTTGGGGCTTTAGAGATGTTCTCCTTGTCCCATGGTTTTACCCGGTGTCACTAAATTGCATTATTTAAGGATGGTATCAGAAAAGTGACTGAATTCTGAGCCACTTTCAGAGTTTAGGGAACTATAATTGCCTCTACTTTTTTTTTCCTTGCGTGTGTATGTAGATTTTACAGTGTGTTGCAGATACTCTTCATCACTTGTGGTTTTGAAGTTATAGTTTATTTTCTTATTTCTTTGGACATGGACATCGTGTTACTCTTTTTTTTAAGCAGTGTTTAAAAAGAGAAATTAGTGTAACAATACATTTTATTACAGACTTCATTCTTATTTTAATTCATTTCAGTGTGTCACTATATATAAATATTTATGTAAATTCTCCTTGTGAAGTAGAAACAAATTTTGATTTAACACCTCGGTCATATTCACAGCCCCTGTACTTAGTATCCTTGTCATATTTGATAAGTAACTTATAATCATTGATTTGTCACCTCTGTAGCAGTAAAATTTAGATTTTTTTTAAAAAGAGAAAAATACTTGTTTTTCTTCCTCCCAATATGAATTATTTTTAAAAACTAAAAGTGCTATGCATATAACATTTTGGTTGCTGGCATATGTCATATATGTTTGAATTTTCATGCATTAAATTTCTTTAAATTAGGACACAGAGATCTGATTTAATCTTATTTAAATTTTAGGAATATTTATTTGCTATAGCACACAGACATTGACAAAGAAGTATCCCATATATATCTTTAAACTTTGCAATAATTCTGGGAGGTAGGTATTACTAGCTCTCACATCATTTTAAAGATGTAAATCACTGGCCTGTGGTTCATCTCTCCAAACATAAGGACCAGTCTTGTCCTAAGATTGATCTACGTGTACTTTTATTATCTATGAAGTAAAATGTGATTTTTGTTTTTCCTATGAGCAAATTAGTAACTATAGGTTTCTAATAATTGATTTTTTTCCCTCTTAGATGCAGTATCACTCTATCCCCCAGGCTCAAGGACAGTGGCACCATTCTTGCTCACTGCAGCCTCTGTTATTTGAGCTCAAATGATTGTCCCACCTCAGACTCCCAGTAGCTGGAACTACAGGCACACATCACTACACCTGGCTAATTTTTTTGTTTAATTTTTTGGAGAGACAGCAGACTTGCTATTTTACCTAGGCTGGTCTTGAAGTCCTGGCCTCAAACAAATCCTCACACCTTAGTCTCCCAAATTCCTGGGATAACAAGCATGAGCCACACCTGGTTGTGTTTAGTTCTTAATTCAATAATATGTTGGCCAGATAATCATCTAGCAGCAATTAGTAATCGCTGAAAATCATCTCATAATGTAAAAAACGCACTAAAGAAGAGTAAATTCTAATGTCTTTTAAATACAAGGAATCAAGGAAAAGGAGAAAGACTGTCTGAGGCACTGCTTTTAAAGATACAAAAAGAATGTGGTCTGCAAAATAGAGGACTTGGTCAGAGGAATGGATCTTAGAGAATCGAGTAGCATAGGACAATCCAGATGCTGATTCTAGAATCTCTGAAGATCTCACCAGATTTTCATTAAAATAATTAATGATGTTTAGCTGCTATTAATTTTCATGAATCCCTTCATGTCTAAGCTTTTAAACAAAATGGTAGCTATTTACACCACTGAAAAATTCTGCTTTAGAAGCAAAACAAGAGTGCTTTCTCATTTCATTTAAGAGTTACAGATATTAGAGTTGAGTTCAAACTAAAGTAATTATTATTATTGAAGAGTAGCAAAGCTAATTTATGTTACTTGCAGAGGTCCTTTTATCAGATTATCAGATTATTATTCGAAATCTTTCGGGACTCCATGTTTGGGTCCCCTTCTAAGAACACTCCCTTCGTGGAAACTGTTTTTCTCTCTCCTGGATTTCCCCTCTGGAGTTCGCTTCCACACTCTCTTGTGGAAGCCTGTCTTCCCCTCCTAAACTCCATCTCTCTCTATTTCTTTCCATTCAGTGTGGAAGCTGATTTCCTCTCCTGGATTCCATCTTTCTGGATTCTCTCACTCAGTGTGAGAGTTAGCTGTTTCTTTCTCACTCTTTCTCCTGTTTCTCTCTCTCCTTAAATAAATCACTTTCTACAAACAAAACAAACAAAAAAAAGAAATGTTTCTATTGTAAAATTTAGAATAACAAGTATATTTGTAGGTAAATATAGGTATATATTTACATATACACATAAATATATATTTTAATATGTAAATATATAAATACACATATATATATAAAGCTTTTAGTGACTACCTTGCAACTATCTTAGGCTATCTTAAAATAGTGGGATTGAATTTGCAAAGAACAAATTTCTTTCTTTACATACTCAAGTTTCTCTATTTAACAACTTTCAATTAGTCGGAAAAACTAAGAGACAAAATGTAGTCAATTTGGATATCAAGACTATGTCAGCTGTTGCTATATAGTTTCACCTTGGGTTTATGAAGAAATCTTATAAACAATCTTTTAGAATCTAATAATTTTCTAATTAGGGGACTTCTCTATTAACTGAATTATGGTTGATTTCTGCTTTATTTTGGGCTTTTACAATATTTTCTTTACAAATCAGTGCTTACATAATTAAAACTCAGGTAGGATATTTATATGTCATTCAGATTAAGGGTTGAAATAAATTTCTAAATTTACTTATGTCCATGTGATCTAATAAATATCAATTTATTTGCCTATTAATTTTTGCCAGCAAGTGTTTTCATTTTTAATTTATATTTTTAATTATTTTAGTGCACTGATTTGAACGCTTTATCACAAAATAGTTTATTTGAAGATTAGCCTTAAGAATTAAACAGTATACATAGTTATGATTTTTCAGTTTGCTAATTCCCTTAATATTTTCTGTTTGTCCTCAATGTAAGTGATAAGCATTTATTAAATTACTCATTAAACTTAAGACATGTTAGCAAAGAAAAATCTATTCAATTACTGAAAAATAAAACTAAATGTTATTGTGGTATTACTGCTCCTCCTTCTACTTTCCTTATGTATTAGTCTGTTCTTAGGCTGCTATGAAGAACTGCCTGAGACTGGGTAACTTCGAAAGGAAAGGGTTTTAATTGACTCACAATTCCGCAGGGCTGGGGAAGTCTCAGGAAATGTACAATCATGGCAGAAGGGGAAGCAAATGTGTCCTTCTTCACACGGTGGCAGAAAGGAGAAGTGCTGAGCAAAAGGGAGAAAGTCCCTTAAAAAGACCATAAAATCTCCTAAGAACTCAGTATCATCAGAACAGCATGAAAGTAACTGTTACCAGGACTCAATTACATTGCACCGGGTCCCTCCTATGACACACGAGGATTATGGAAACTACAATTCAAGATGAGATTTGGGTGGGCACACAGCCAAACAGTATCATCTTATAATAGAAAAAGTCTCTCCTTATATATGTTGAAATTGTGAATCTTTCTGCCTTATTTCTCTAATTGGGGTCCATAACCCCTATGTAACTTAAATTAATAAAAAATAGGAAAATTGAATTTTTCAAACACATAGTGATATGAGGGTAGATTCCAAAGCACTTCTGTCAGAGGAGTCAGTATCATAGTTGTCAAACATAGCAATTTCATTTTATCAAAACGAGACTTGCCATATGCCTTAATGTTTAAATTTGAATTTTACTCTTAATTGTTTGCTTTTATATAAAATTTGATACACTTTTGTAATTTCATGAAAACTATTTGCAGGAAGAGTTTATACTTGGTTGTGTATATAGATACTCATTAGGAGTATTAATTTGATTCACAAGCTCAAATAATTTATGTAGCAATCCAGTAACAACTTTCTTCTATCTAAGAACATATGACTGTATTTCATCCTCTAATACTACTTAATTACATTAGGAGACACTGGTTTTTGCTCTTTAATAAGTGTTTAATTAGTTCTATATAATTTATAAATAAACATTATCATTACTCAGGCAGCAATGCATTAAAGAATTTCTATTGAGGTGATAGAGGTATTTCTATTATAAAAATTTGAAAGTAGAATTTAAAAATAAAATAAAGTACTTGATCTTAATGATTCACAAAGTAATACAAATTGTACTCATTTTTGAAACACCATATGAATATATTATATTTGGAAAATTTTCTTAGGACATTTATAAATCATGTAAGGCTATTTCTAGCTTCTGTAAAAACTGCAGCCATAGTAGACCATAGATTATGCCCTACTTAACAGATTTCTGGTCACATATTTATCAAATTTCTGGCAACCAATTTATTAATATAGTGGAGGATATCACTGATCAAACTGCCTGATTACCAACAAGCAATAAAATAGAATAAGCCTCTTCTATAGTTTTACTAAGAGCATCAGTGTCATCATATGATTGACTATATGGAAAAAAAGTCACCATACAATCACTTAGACATTCAGTTCATATCCTTGGCAGATTTAAGCCACTAGCCAGAGACTGTTTAAACTTTGACCACAGTAGCAAAGCTGATGGTGAGTTTCCACTGTCAGTCCTAACAAAGAGAGTCATTTTAAAAGTAGCAAATAAAATTAATAAAATAAAAACAAGTTGCTGTTATTACTTCATAGTGTAAACTTATGATTCAAATACTAGTTTACACTATTATATTTAAATTTAAATTGTTCCAGTGGATATTAATTAGGTGATAGGATGTCACAAGTTCTATAAGGTATTATAGCGATTTTTTTTAAATATGAAGGTAGTATACTTAAAAATAGTGAAAGCAACATTTTATTTTATGCCTTTTATTCTACTTTTATTTGTTTGAAGAATAGGATCTTGCTTTGACACCAGGCTGGAATGCAGTGTCATGATCATAGCTCACTGCAGCCTTGAACTTCTGGGCCTAAGTAATCCTCTTGCCTCAGCCTCCCCTAGTAGCTGGGACTACAGGCAAACTTCATCATGCCTTATTAAGCAATATTTTAGATGTTTAGCCAAATGTGGACATTTTAAGTGTCCTGAGAACAAAAGAGGGAGCTGGTTATTAATAGTTTCCCTTAGTTATTACACTACAATTTGAACAGATGTTGAAGTTATTTGAGTCTCAGTATATTCATCTACAAAGTTGTAATGCCAATCTTCATGGCTTCCAAGCTTCTATCATCTATTTTTAATTTTAATGAACTAATTCATTCAAATTATTTACATAAAAAAACAAAAATTAACAGAAAATAGAAAAATTAATTTTAAAGCTGATAGAATCAGTATATTTAAATCTTATTTTAACAAAAATATAAAATATAAGAAATAAGTGGAAAAACCAACAATCTAATCCAAAAAATTAGGATAAAAGGGGGAAGTGACAATTTAAAAGTTAATCTTTAAAATTATTAAGTATGTCTCCATGTGAAACATGTTTAGTTCATTATAACAATTTAAAGAAAGGAGTTTTTATCATTGCCTCATGACACAGGAGAAAAAATGAATATATAGAAAAAAAATTATTTGTCAATAATTTCTTAGATGTAATATAGGTTAACAATTGAACAAATCTGAAATTTTTGACACCCTCAAGGAACAGGTAATTATCATACTTAAACTCTTTCACTGTAAGTAATTTCCTAACTCAATATATTAATAAGTAAATAAAAAATCTCAAAGTTAGCCAAATGCTTTCTTATTCAGAGAAAACTGATATTCTATCACTCCTGCAAAGTTACACTGAGGTCATGTTCCTGATTTGGCCAAGGATATTTGAACAGAATTGCCATCTATTTTTTCATGCCTGCCAAAACTCCTTTGCACAATTACCTATGCTGTGCTGTTCTTTCATGGGTCAAATTTTGAAGAGAAAAACACAGCAAATTTTGAAGGCCAAATTTTGAAGAGAAAAGCACTGCAAATAGAAGGAATTTGATCTCATGAGTTTGGAAGGAGCTGCTCAGTAGAGTCTTTGAAACAGGACCACCTGCATATTGATTTTTTTTAGGCAAGAGTAAGTCCTCGAGATTCTTGAACTTTTTTTTTTTAAGCAGCTAGTATGATTTAATCTGATAATATAAACATAACCCAAAATTAAGGTCAAGAAACATATCAATTTACAAAACCTATAGATGAATCTTAAGAATGATGATAGCTATAAATTGTTCTAAATAAACTAACAGTAAATAAAATGCAGACTTTATGAAAATAATGTACAGTAAAAAGTAAGATATATTTCTGGAATACTAGATAATTCTGTTATAAAACCAATTAATATAAGGAAAAGTGGTTGATTCAGAAAAGAAAGAATACAAATACCAATAAAGACATGAAAAAAAATTCAGTTATTTCTTACATATTAAGAAAAAAACCAAGTAGGTCAGCAAATGTCATTTAAAATTTGGACAATAGTAGTTTGGGGATATGAGTGTTGGTATATTCTTGTTCATGATTCATGGCTATGAAAAAGTTCACAAGATTTCAACAGGGAAGAATGCACCAAAAGTTGTAAAATATGCATCCTCTTCAATTCTGAAGTGCCATATGTAGTGAATTATCCTCAGAAAATAACTAAAGAATTCTGAACAGTATTGGTAAAGATGTTAATTGTAGGATTATGTACAAGAAAAACATATATTCAATAAGGGTTGGTGAGTTAAATATTGCACCTATATTCTAAAATATTTTGACATTAAAAATAATATTGTAGAAAAAACTTGATGGTATAGAAAATAATTTATTTAAAAAATTAGTGGAAAAACCAAGCTATAACACAATGCTTGAGAATGTAATGTTTCTTTGTGAGAATAAAAAATGAACTTATGCCAATTCAGAAAAAACTCTAGAAAAACATAAACCACAGGATTTGTTAGGTTATGCCATTTGTCATTTTTATTATGATTGATATTTGCAATGTACTTATAATTAACAATTTTTCATTATATCACTTAAAATTTCTTACAATGCGGATGAAGATGAGCATAACAACTTAGACATCATTATAAATCTGAAACAGAAATATCTTGCAAGTGTTTTATTTTGGAATACTTCTCATAAAGGTCTTGAAACAATGGCAATGTTGAGAATACCCATCTCAAACAAGCTAAGATTTAACACTGTTGAGATCTGTGAATAAATTTCAACCACAAAACTCAGTGATAAAAGAAATGAGTTAATGGCATTTGCAGCAACCTGGATGGGATTGGCTACTATTATTCTAAGTGAAGTAACTCAGGAATAGAAAAGCAAACATTGTATGTTCTCACTCATAATTGGGAGCTAAGCTATCAGAACGCAGAGGCATATGAATGAGACAATGGACTTTGAGGACTTGGTGGGAAAGTGTGGGGAAGGGGTGAGGTATAAAATACTACAAATGAGGTTCACTGTATACTGCTCAGGTGATAGGTGCACCAAAATCTCACAAATTACCACTAGAAAACTAACTCATGTAACCAAATACCACATGTTCCCCAAAAACCTATGGGGAAATAAAAAGTCTAACAACATTCTTAAAAAAAGGTTCTCTTTTACCTCTGAGTGTCCAGCTTCACCTAATTTTCTCTGATATTGGAGACTTATTTTTATATTGCAATTCTGAATGAAGAGTACATTCAGAGGAAGACAATTTCAAGGCAAAGTACATGGTGAGACAAAAATGCACACAGAATTTAGATACAAAGATAAAGACATTTGTTTATTAAAAATCTTGATGCCAGCAGCATAAAAAGTTGTGAAAAGATGATTTGGTTTTTCTTGGGCACCAAGAATGGTCATTTGGCTTCATTCACAATAATACATATATAAATTGAATGTTTGCACTTGAAGAATGCTACTTAGTTATCTTAAGAATACCATTAAAATGTGTCCTCATGGTACATTTTGAATATTGTATTCCTGGATACAATTTTATACCATAAAATATTACACAATATTAAAGTAATAAGTGTTCACTTACTTGAAATGGTATGTTCTACTCAGTGAAAAGTAAAAGCTAATTAATGTTTATGAATAAAAATATAAATATAGAAAAGCGATTGGGACTTAAAGCTATTAATGGAATGTGTAAAAATAACTAATGGTCTGTTAGAATAATGTTGGAAATTATTATATTAAATGATCATCTGCAAAGCAGAACTGCATTCCACAGAGCTTGCATGTTCTTTAGACGTGCTTTGCATATCCTTTGTGTTTAGAGATCTCTAAACCTTAAACCCACTTTAACCAAAGAAATCCTACAACTGCAAATTATAGAGCAAATCTGTTCCTTATTCAACCTCTAGTTTAAGATTTTCTTGGTAGGAAGAATTTCAAAGTCAAAAATGTATTAAACAATTTACTGATACATAATGTTAAAAATCTACTGCTACATAATATACACATTATCTTTCAACTAATGTGTTTAATGGGAAGATATTGAACCTAATTTTAATTAATCCTGACTATATATTACATAATCTCATTTATAGGAGATCTATATTTCAAAAACTTTTTACTATGGTTGATATGTCACATTATAGCATTTATTTCATGTATTTCCTATAAGTGTTGTAATCTCATATTTCTTCAAACTCAAAGTAACATAATTAGCTATTCAAGCCTGTTTTGTCAAAATTAAACATATTTATGATTCTGCTAAAAAGTGTTAAAAAATTAATTCTGTTAGTATTTTCAAAATTATAAATATATTTCACTAGTATAAAGAATGCTTTTATATTTGTGTCAGAGCTTTAAAATTACTGCATTAAGCCAATTAATTTAAAATAGTGTTGTTACTGGGATCTCAAAAACTAAATTTCCTTTTTTATTATCCATAAAAGAAACCTGACCTTATCTTTATCTTTTTGATATGACTTATTCACAACTTATAATATTTTAAATATTTAATCCATGTGGAACTTATTTTCATGCATGGCCTGATATAGAAATCTATATTTATTGTTTTTTTTCTTTCTTTTTTTTTTTTAGAATAAAGAGAATGAAAGAGAGAAAGAAAGAGGAAGAGATTTTAGAAAAAGAGAGAAAAGGAGAAAGAAAGAAACAGCAAAAGAAAGAAAAAAAGAATGAAAGAGAGAAAGAAAGAGGAAGAGAAAGAGGGAGAGAGAATGGGATTCTTGTTTTATTGCCCAGGCTAGAATACAGTCTAAAAATGGGTATTAAAAACCTCTTTTATG
>PVKP010038731.1:0-20655 GCA_004027715.1 Plecturocebus donacophilus
CTCAGTCTGTCTCATCTTGAATCTCTTCCAGCTCACACTCACCCTCATCTTCCTGGCCAGGACTCAGCAATACACTACCCGTTTCTTAACTCAGCCTGTTAGCCCTGAAATTATTTGAGTCCTCGTGCCTCTGCCTGGAGAAAAGTATGCAGGAGGGAGAAACATATTATTTTCCAGCTCAAAGATGCTCTGGGCAGAGGAGTGACTAGGTCTTCACAAGATACTCAGTGGAGACCAACCTGCAATCAGGAGGGCAATGCCTGTTCCTCACCAGCGAGTGCTGGGATGATTAGGAAAGGGCCCCAGGAGCACTCAAATCTGTATTAACACATGTACATCAGAAAGTGGAGCCTGAGGCAAGGGTTAAGTGCAGACCCTTCATTCAGGAGCTGCAAGCCCAGGGCAATGAGAGTGAAGAGAAAAGGGGACGGGAGGCAGGGACCGAGGTGAGATGCATGGTCAAAATCCTGGTCACTTCCTTGCAACAAGCAACAGAGCACAGCATGAAGTGCAGCAGATGGGCTTCCTAGCACTCAGGACTTCTTTAGAAGGCTTGCAATGCTTACACATCACAAAGTCATCCACAAGAGAAAGGGGAGGGAAAATGTATTCTCCAGTTCCCTCCAGACTTTTGTTTCCTCCATAAGAAGCTAGCTCCCCTGCATTCTCAGGTTGCATGGCATTAGCAGTCCTGCAGAAAGCCCAATCCCAGTGCTCAGGATGTGACATTTTAGCTGAGTCCAGGGTATAGGAGGCAACTTGGTGTAGGTGGAGCCAAGAGACCCAAACAGATCTGACAGGCACCCAAGTCTGTGTTCAATCCAGGAATCAGTGACCCACCCCTGGGGTCCTGGCAGTGTAAGAAGGTGTGTGGGCTTGGGTGCCAGAGTGACTTCCAGAATGCCAGAGGGGAGGGGGTGCCAGAGCTGGGGCCACTGCGACTAGAACTCTCATGCTTTCACTGTTGCAATCTGACTTAGAGACATGTAAACCCGGAAACCAAATCCGGAAGCCACCAAGGCCCCATTCTCTGCCTTTCAGAGCCTGGAGGGAAAGCAGCCCCCATTCCAGGATACCTCCTGAAGGAGGCAGCATTTTCACATCTGCACTTTTCTCGTGAAAGGGCGAGGAAGAAGAAACAGAACTCGCTGAGTAAACACCCACCATGCCCCATCCAATGTTGTCTGTCTGCCTTGCATCATTCTCTCCTTCCAGAGATTAAAATTCTCTTTGAAATTAAAAATGATATTTACTGGAAACTTTTGCTCTTCGGAAGACAAACATGTCCATTGCAGGAAAACCAAAAATCTCCACCGATGTTGTCATCTAGAAATAATCACTGCAGACACTTTGGTGTATGTATTTTTAGAACTTCCTGTCTCTCTCTTTCATTCTCTCTAACCAAACTTGGCTAATATTATGTGTGCATATATTGAATTTCTTTTCAAGTGATTAAATAAGCTTCTACAGCCTCATTTTAATGCTGTTTTGTCTCATGTCCTCTCTCACCGACCATTTAGCTTGTTTCCAATTTATCACTAATGTCAGCAACATGACAATCAGCACTGCTGCAGCTAAATCCATCTTTACTCATGCCTTAGGATAAATTCCTGGTTGAGGACGTGTTGGGTCATTTTGAGTTATCTTGCTACCTACTGCCAATGGTACCAATGTGCCAGACCACTTAACCACAGCTTTTCAACACTTCTTTTTGAATACTGAAAATAGCCAATATAATGTGGGGTTGAGCCACATTAACCCCAATTTACCAATGTAGAAATTGGGGCTCACAGAAGTGGACTTGCCCTTGTCCATGAGATAGTAAGTTGCTGACAAGAAAGCCTGGGAATAAATTCTTAAAACCCACTTGGCTTTGATGTTGACAACCCAGCTCTGCAAGTCTGAGCTGGGAGCTGGTGATGCGGCCGCTGGGACAGGCACGGGACTCAGGAGCTTCAGAGGAGATGGCCAGCTTACCTGAGACGCATCAGACTGCTCATCCTCGCTCTGTCCCTGTAGCAGTTCAGGGGCCTTGAAAGGAGCAGCTTCTATGTGAGAAACACGGCCTTGGAAAGAAAGGCTTCCAGCTGCAGAAAGCAGGGCTGACCAGGGGCAGATCACATAGTCTGATGAATCTGAAACCAAGCCAGTGATGGGGCTATAGAGACAGAGCTTCCATCTGGGGGCCAGCGTGGGACTGTGCCCAGCAGGTGCCTGGTAGTACCCATCTCTGGGACTGAATGTGGGCAAGAACTGGAGGAGACATGGAACAGAATAAATTCAACCCTGATGCATGGGAACATGTATTATAAAAGGTGGCTGTGGCCATGGCAGGAAGTAAGCACCTGCATCCACATTCACCCGTGGCCCAAGAGTCTCAAGGTAAAAGGTAAAGAGAGGTCAGGCCCACCTGGAATTTCTAGAGCCAGACCAGGACCCAAGGCAGCTGGTCTTCTGGGAGCCCTGTAGCTGTTCATCAGACCCTCCAGGGTAGGGAAGAGGGAGAAGATGACGCTGAAGGCACAGATGACAGCCTCCTCCATCAGCCCATGCTGGGGCCTGTCACCCTCACAGAACATGTGTGATCTTTCACGCCAGGAGCCTCTGCTGCATGCAGTGCAACCCTCAAGCATGTGTGACCTCTGAGTTGACACCTGAGTGTGGGCACTCAGCGTTTGTTCTGGAGCTTAAGGCCTAGGAGCTCCATAGTCATCCTTGGAGACCGCTCCTTTAGGTCTCTCCAGTACTGAGAGCACAGTGTGCAGTTTTCTCAGTAGAGGGTGCTGGAGAGACACTGCAGGAGGCCTTAACTCCCCTGCAGTTTCTGGAGTTGTGCAAGTGTGAGATCACCTGGAGGTAGTCTCTGCACAGAACACATGCCCAGGACGTAAGGTCCCTTGGCCACCTCAAGGCCTGAACTAGATATGTGACCACCTTCTCAAGTCTACACAAAACCCTAGCAGGCCTCCTGCCCACACCAACCCTCAGAAAGGTGACTCGCCTGAGCCCACCTACGCCCCGAAAGCTCCCCCCGACCCCCACTAGCTCTGCTCGTTCACCACCTGGCCACCAGCAGCTATTGCCTGAGCCGTGACTGCAGATCACCTCTGGCTGGGCACACCAGCAAATTCCACCATCATGATGGGCTGCAAGCACCGCTCCTCCCATGGATCTGAATCCCAAACCGGGAAGGGGGCTTCCCTTCAAAGTTTATCCCTCACTGGGTACCTGCCCTCAGCCCTAGGAGACCCAGTAGCATTTTCTTTTTCTTTCTTTCTTTGTATTTTTTGAGACGGAGTTTTGCACTCTTGTTGCTCTGACTGGAGTACAATGGCACAATCTCTGCTCACTGCAACCTACGCCTCCCAGGTTCAAGCAATTCTCCTGCCTCAGTCTCCCGAGTAGCTGAGATTACAGGTGGGCACCACCACGCCTGGCAATTTATTTATTTATTTTTATTTTTTGTTTTTTTGGTATTTTCAGTAGAGACAGGGTTTCACCATGTTGGCCAGGCTGGTCTCAAACTCCTGACCTCAGGTGATCTGCCCACCTCGGCCTCCCAAAGTGTTGGGATTACAGGCGTGAGCCACCGCGCCTGGCCAGGTCTGCCTTCTGATGAGGCACAGACTAGTACAGCATCTGGTGAACAGAGTGTAGGGGTGTCCTGGGTGACCGCCCCCTGCCTCTCATCTCTGGCTGTGCCCAGAGAAAGCCCATGTGCTGTTAGACGCCCATACAACTTCAGTCGCTCTCTTCTTATACCCTCCTGGCTTTGCATGCCTGGAAATGCTGCAACATCAAGGCAGAAGCAAAGCCTTTCTTTCATCTCTGCCACGTGGCATGGGTCCAAGAGACAGGCCTGCCCTCCCAGTGCAGCTCCATGGGTGGGTGCTATTTGTCTACTCATTCTAATACCTCAGACTAATCACAGATCAAGAAGTAGTAACCTTGTTTTGTGCTCTCAGACGTTGATGAGAAAAAATTATTTTAAAGCAGCAGCAACAAGAGCTACGTTTGTGTGGGAAGCTTCACGTACAACTCCCTGTGACTTGACCACTCCAAACACACTCTCTTACCATTGCGGAGGTCTTCCAGGAGCTGCTCAGCAGCCAGGGACAGGAGGGACCAGATTTCCTCTTCAGACAGAGCTTCACCCCTGACCTGCAGGGCGCTGGCCAGCGTCACAGAGGACAGGCTCATGCCTACGAAAAAGACATGCATGTGACAGGGACCCTGCAATGTTCAGGACCATGTCTGGGCCCGTACTCAATACTCTGGCCCAGCCAGGCATGGTCCAGCCACTCACGTCGCACAGGCACTGTGTTTTCATCACCTGGGTCCCTGGGGTCAGGCTTAGGGCCAAGTACACAGAGACGTTAAAGACATGTTAATTAGGGGACTGGCCAGGCTGGCTGGTCAGTTCTCAGTGAATGAGTAAACAAACAGACTCCCAAAGGAAAGGTTAAATGAATAAATAAGTGAATGACCAAAAGAAGCATGAGAATAGCACCTCCCAGTGGGGCACAAGCTGTTGCAGAGAGTAACTTAAGCCTGGGTAGCATGTGTCCTCCTCTCCTCCTCTGTCTGGGGAGGTTAGCTAACCATTTTTGCCTGCAATACGTGATTCACATCTTTCCTCTCTGGCTGCCACATGCAGAGGTAGATTTGGTCCCAGTACCAGCCCTTCCTCCAGCACCTGCCTGAAGTGCAAGTGAGACTCACTAGACTGACGTATGAGCCCCATGTTTCAGAACGGGGCAGCCTCAGAGAAACTGGAGGAGGCTGCAGAGGGCTAGTCTTCTCTTCCGTCTCTTCTGGGAATTAGGGCCGTTACACCAAAGCTGATGTTTAAATGTCTATCTCCCTGCAGAGCTGCCACCCACTAATCTCCAGAGACCCAGGTGCTGGGTGGCACAGGAAGAAGCCAGCCGGGCTTTTCCTAATCCATTTACATCCTCACTGATCTTTCTCTACAGCCAGAGCTCAAGCAGGGAGGGTGTACAGTGTCAGGCGCGAGATGAAAAGCACGTAGAGGCTTCCCCATCTCCATTAACATGCTAATCCCAGCTCTACTCCCCAGCTGCCCAGCTCCCTGCAGACACCTCTGCCACCAGCCTCCTCCAGCCTCCAGAAGAGAGGCAGATTCCAAGAGAAAGAGGCTTGCTCTGCCACGTCTCCCTGGGGCAGAGGGAGCCACAGCAGGACCCCTCAGGAAGCTCGGCCTGTGAACTGTCACTTATCACAAGGAGTCTGTGAAGAAGGGACTATTGTTTCCATTTACAGACAGGAAAGAAGTCCAAGGTAATCAGGTAAAAAGTAATGATTTTGAAGCTGAACTCCAGGTCCTCCCTTTTTCTCTTATATTTCCATTTCTTTCTTTTTCTTTCCTTTCCTTCCTTTACCTTTTCTTTTCTTTTTATTTTTTAAATCTCTCCTCTCTTTTTATAAAGTGTTTGAGGCTTATGGACTAGGCATTCCCATTCCACCACATGTTTCTAACTCTCTATAACCACATGAAAGGTTGCTTATTAAAGATAAAAAGGGGGAAGAACAAGACCATGATTCTTAGAAAAATCTCTAAATCCCAAAATAAAATATTGAATGGGTGGAGTTTTCTTAAATTGCTTCATGACTAGACAAAAATTCACTAAAAGTCTTCTAGGCTGGTGTGGCTAATTACAATCTTTATTTCAGTACAATAATTCAATGCGGGAGGACAAACTTTTTAACAAATATTGCTGGATCCATCGTGGAAAAAAAGCTGAACATGGGCCTAAACCTTACGCCTAATGCAAAAATTACTTAAAAATAAATTGTAGATTTAATGTAGAACATACAACTGTAAACTTTTAGCAGGGAGGAATGGGAGAAAATATTCAGGACTCATCACAAACAAGGACTCCCCAATACGATAAACAGCTGATTTCTCATTAAAAACCTTGTGGAGGCCAAAAGGCAGTTGGATGACATGTGGTCTTAAATAGCCACACCAGCCTAGAAGACGTAATGCATTTTTTTAAGTCACGTAGCAATTAGAAAAACCCCACACAATATCAAAATATGCTTTTGTTATTTTATCAAAATACTTAGGGGGAGGCTGTCAAATAAGAATTGTAGACAGCAAAGCAATCAATCCTTCAACATTGAAAGAGAAATTGAGACATATCCACATAAACAAAAACCATGCCAATTTGTTCCAGCACACCTTTCCCTCCGGGAACTACCTGTGGGAGTCCTTCAGACTGAAAGAAAAGACACTAGGCAGTCACTCAGACACACATGACCAGACGAGAGCACCAGTAAAGACCGTAAAAGACAATAAAAATGTGTTTTCATTGGAACCCTTTTTTCTCTTATTAGAAATTTTTAAAAGAAGCATCCAGCATCTGGAAAAACACATCATTGGTAGGGTTTGCCAATCAAGCATGCGTCTTTTTTAAAAAGCTAAGAGTCACCTGAGGCTTGAAGTTGCTGTTCCTATTACTGGAAGTGTCAGGATCACAATTTCCATATCAAATATAACCATGAGCCAGGAGTCAGTTACAGAAAACTACTCATCATCCTTTCAATTAAAAAAAAAAAAAAAGCTGTCATGCTTATTCCAATGCACACGCATGATCCCTCTGCAAAAGGAAAGGTGTGCATTCCAGTTTTCTGCACCAGCTCCCTACCTGACCAACCACAATGCTGCAGTGGAATGTTGCGATCTGCCCGCAGTGGCAAGTTGGTTCCTGGAGAGTGCAGGAAACCTGGGAACCAAGCAGAGCTCTGAATTGCCCTGACTGGCCTCGGGATTACAGTGTGGGTCATGCACGCTTGTAAGCTAGCAGGTAGGCGAAGATTGGTATTGCTGCTAGGCAAAAATGCAAACTCCCTTCCTTGACCTGAGAGGTCTGGCAGGCAGTCGGAGCCTGCCACCTCTCCAACTCCACTTCACACCTCCCTGTCCCTTACGTACCATGTTCCTCCCTCACCATGTTCCATCACACTGGGCTTGTGATAAATTATGAAGTAAGACATTCCTCCACACTAGCGCACCAGCCCTCAAGAACCAGCTTGGACTCACAACTAACACTGTTATCTCTGTGTGATATTGTGAATACTACTTCAAAGTCCACTGCTACTTCCTTGAATGACAGTAACGAGCAACACTTCCATAGCATTTACTGTATGCCAGGAGCTGTTTAGAGTGCTTTCTGTGCTAACTCATTTAAGTCTCATGACAGCCTTCTGAAATATGGCCCCCTTTTACAGATGAGGAAACTGAGGGACAGAGAGATTAAGTGACTTGGCCCATGTCACATAGCTTGGACTTGGGTTTATGCTCTTGGTCTCTGAAGCAGGGCTCTTCCCCACTGTATTATGCTGGCTGTGGAAATGCTGTGAAGCACTTTATGGGACCTGTAATCTCAGGCTATGAAACAGTCATCAGCCTTTAGCCATCACACCAAGATGCCTCTGGCCTTCCCTCCAGTTTTTCCATGGTCTGGTGGGCTGTATCATGTACTGAAAAGGGGATCATTAGCTATGTAAAGGATGCAGGGATCCCACGCACAGATAGACCTGACACTGAAGGTGTGCTGGGAAAGCATCCAGTCAGTGAGCATTCCTTTGGGGGCCCTCTACCAGCTCAACCCTTATCTCTCATGCAACTTCCCAGGTCTCACCTGTGTGGACTGACCCTCTGTACTGACCAGTATCTGAAGGCTTCTGGGCTCATGTAGTAGCATAGAAGTCTTCTTTGCCATTTGAGACTCCACTAGCCCATCCAGAAGCTTCCTCAGGCCCTTTCCAATGAGTTCCCAGACTGAGAAGCATCCTGTCTGGAGCATCCTGAGGACTTGTTTTTGTTTGCCTGGTCCTATAGCAGCCCCATCTCCCTGGCCTGCCTTGGGCTAGAATCTTTTCCCATGCCCTTGATCTTTAGCGCTTCCACTTGGGCCTCCCTCTCCCATGTGCCATGGCAACAGCAGCCCTGAGCTTCATCTGTGAGGCTGTCCCTACAGCCTTGCCTCAGCCATCACTACATTTCATAAATACTCATCAAGGACCTAGTGTATTTCAAGCTCTTTACTACAAGTAGAATGAGGAACAATGTTAACATCCTACCCTGAGAGGAACGGGGTTGGGCAGAGGGAGACAGAGGACAAGAAGGTAAGCAAATAAAATAATTCTGTAGAACGACAGACTATGAAGTAGAAAAGGCGATGCACTGTAGCAAGCCTTTGGTGTGGGGGACGTCTTAGCTGAAGGAGTCAAGGAAGGCACCTCCAGGAGGTGCCACTGAAGCTGAGATTTGGAGGTTGAGAAGGCACCACCCATGGGAAAAACTTCCCAGGTAGAGGGAAGAGCAAGCACAAAATCCCAGAGTTTGTCAGATCCCAAAAACTGAAAGAAGCCCACCCATGGTGAGGGAGGTAAGGGCAGTAAACAAGGCGTAGGGAGGTGGAGGTGGTGTTGGAGAGGTGAGCAGGTCCTGTCTGCTTGCAGACCTCTTGGGTCGAGGAATAGAGTCTGCATTTTGGCCTAGGAGCAATATGAATCTTGGCCTACCTGCTAGTTTCCAGAGCACGTGCAACCCACACTGCAAAGCCAAGGAGAAGCATTTTGACACTGGCCTGCAGCTGAGTATTAACTAGAAGGGAGGGAGAGTTCTGGAGGGCTGGCTATCTAACACCTTAGCTCATCTGATGGTCACCAGTCCTGTAAATAGGGACGATTTTAATCAAGGGCAAAGCTTGCATCTGCTCCCTGTCCCCCCACACCTCCAGGAAGAACCCTTGGGTCCATGTCCCCTAGAGAGCTCCCCAGTTGATTCCCGAGTGTTGGCTGCAGGGCTCAGCCACCTCCCCCGGGGAGCACACCATATGCATTTGTTGCCAAGATATTTTGCAGCATTTGTAAAGTGCCGACTTCTGAAGAAGTGAGAATCTCTGTTCCCCCTAATTGTGTATTGATTGACTGATTGTATAGTGGCTTTTGAACTGTGAGATTTTGGTCACATTCTGGTATTCTGTCTTCATTCATCTCCCCTCCTCAGCTTGCCATCAAGCCACCATCGACGACCTCTGGCCTTCACCTCTGAGGCTAGTTAGCAAGACTGACAACCATCTGGAATGCCCTGGAGACACCCCTGCATTGGGACAGAACTTGGACCAAGGTCTCAGAGGCCTCTAAGGATCTACCCAGCTCTGGAGCCCAAGGTACCACTGCCCAGGAGAAGAAGGCATGGAACTAGGGGAAGCAGAGGAGGCCTTAGGCACATGGCGGGGACGAGGCACACGACTCCTGGCCTCATGGGTCAGGTGACCAAGCCACTATCTCTCCTTGGAACACTCCTTGTTTCTCCAAATTCCTGGCTCGCCCTCACCTCCTCAGCATTCTTTCTCCCTCTCACGGTCCCTGAAGTGTTGTCCCTCAGGATTCTATTTGAGGACCTGCATGATTTCCTGTGGCTTCTATAATAAATTACCACAAACCTCGCAGATTAACACAATAGAAATTTATTATCTCATAGTTCCAGAGACAAGAAATCCAAAATCAGTTTGACTGGGCTGAAGTCCGGGTGTCCGCAGGACCATGGTCCCTCCACAGGCTCCGAAGGAGAATCCTTCCCCCACCTCCTCCTCCAGCTTCTGCCAGCTGCCCGCATTCCTCGGCTGTGGCCATATCACTCCAGTCTCTGCCTCTGTGGTTACATCACCTTCTCCTCTTCTGTTTTAAATCTCCCCCTGCCTCCCTTTTATAGATATCTATGATTCTAGTTAAGCCCCATTTAGATAATCCAAGACAATCTTCCCATCTCAGGATCCTTTTACCCAATTGCATCTGCAGTCTTTTTTTTTTTTTTTTTTTTGCCTGTAACATTCACGGGTCCCACAAATCAGGATACCTTTATCTTTTTAAAATTTATTTAAATTTATTTATTTATTGAGACAAAGTTTCACTCTTTCGCCGAGGCTGGAGTGCAGTAGCACGATCTCTGCTTACTGCAACCTCTGCCTCCCAAGTTCAAGCAATTATCCTGCCTTTCAACCTCCCAAGTAGTTGGGATTATAGGCTCCCGCCACCACGCCTGGCTAATTTTCGTATTTTCAGTAGAGATGGGGTTTCACCATGTTGGCCAGGCTGGTCTTAAACTCCTGGTCTCAAGTGATCCACCCTCCTCGATCTCCTAAAGTGCTTGGATTATAGGCATGAGCCACTGTGCCCAGCCAACCTTTACCTTTTTTTAGAGGGAGGCTTTATTCAGACCACCCCAGGCTCTTTGTCATCATTCAACAGCCTCTGCCTGTTTGCCTGAAAAAGACATGAGCTTTGGTAGGTTGAATTCTTAGCATCTTGACCCTGGGCACAGGGCACATACTTACCTCTCTGAGCCTCAGTCTTATCATCTGGCAAATAGGGCTAATAGCAGCAGCGACCTCACGGAACTGTCCAAGTGGTCGGCGTGTAAAAGGTGATGAGCACATCCTATTTCCTGTCTCTTTTCATCTCTGCTCCAACCATCCAGAAAGGGATTTTAAGCATCAGGGCTGCTGAGCAGCTTCCAACTATGGGATTTTTAAGATAGGGTGTTAATTGTTTCCATCTGTCTGCAGGATTGAGGTGCTATAAACATCCCATTTTCAACCTTAGCAAAATGCCTCAAATATCTCCATGACGCCCTAGGAAGGAACCAGGAGGAATGTGGGACTACTAAGGAATCGAAGCTCTTAGAGTGACCTTTTCCTTTCTTCTCCTTTTTTTCCTTCGGTCTCTCTTCATTCCTTCTCCCTCTGGACATTTATCAAAAACCATCTGCCCACAGTCAGACCAGAGATCTGAACAAAACTTGCCAGAAGGCAAACTGTATTTTTCCCCAAAGGAGAAAAAGACTATCCTTCCTCATCTAGGCCCTAAAGAGTTAAAGGTGTCAAGGCTCTTGTCTGCTGGAACTCTCTCACGCCAGCTTCCCAGAACCTGACCTTGAGTGAGTGAGTGATGCTGACATTTCTCCACGCAGACCTTTCCCTGCTCCGTTTTCTATCCCACAGCCCCTGATTTAAATAGTGGCTACAGCATGAACACCGTATGACCTTGAACAAGGACACTCTCCACACCGCATTTCCCCATCTATAAAACAGAGGTGGTAACTCCTACCTTACAAGGTGGGTGTGAAAAACAGAACCAGCTAATTAACACAAGAAAGGCAGCTAAAGGACGCCTACCATTCCTCAGGATTCCAACGTAGAATGTTGCATCTGTAGATGAAAGGGTGCCCACTTTCATAATGGATGCGAATTAGTTGAATCCTCACCAATTATACTTGATAATAACTTCTAAGGGAGTAGCCCTTTATAGCTTACAGAGTTTTCAGAAACTTCTGTGATTCTCACAGAAAATCATTAAAAATAAAAAAGGCAAAAATGATCCCCACTTCCAGATGAGTTAACTGAGAACTTAATTGACTTAAAGTCACAAAAGTCACACAGCTAGTAAGGGCTATTTAAATTTCTGCAAGACTGGAAGGCTGGGGTTGTGAGCTAACAAGACTAATTGAAGCCATATGTGTTTAAATTAGTATTCAATTTATTAAAGTTCTGAATTTAAAAAGCAACTTTGTCCTGAACCTTTAAATGTAAAGTATTATGCTCTACTAATCTAGTGATTTGTACATAGGAAGAACCATTTCACATGATGTTTGATTAATATATAATGTATTCATAATATATCTGTTGGTGGTCTCCAGAGAAACAGAACCAGTAGTATGTGAATGTGTGCGTGAGTGTGTGTGTGTGTGTGAGAGTAGACACACACACACTTTTCTTCTTATCTTTGAGGGAAGAAAGCTAAGGTCACAGGCTGGGGTAATAGACTCTCTACTCATAGAATTATAGAGCATATACACTTATGTCCCACCTTATCACTACATCACCAGGACTTCTGTATAAGAACAGCAGATGACAGCTAAAGAACAGCAAGGCCCAGATTCTACTTAAGAAGGAGTTGCTAAGAAAAAGTAAAGATCATAAGGGAGAGAAAAACAAGAACAATAGAAGAAATTGTAGTATCAGATACTACTGTATTAGGGTTCTCCAGAAAGACAGAACCAGTGAGATACACACACACATACACATATATATATGCAATGTATAATATTGGATAGAATATCCAAGAATTGTGGAACAATTACAAAAGGTATAACATATGTGTAAGGGGACACTGGAAGGAGAAAATGGAAAAGAATAGAAAAATATGTGAAATATTTAGATAATAATGGCTGAGAATAGATAGATCTATATACATATATGGATAGATATCTTATATATTATAGAGGCTGAGAAGTTTTACAATCTGCTTTCCACAAGCTGAAGACCATTGAGACCATTATACCACTGAGGCAACTGAGTGGCATAATTCAGTCCAAGTCCGAAAGCCTAAGAACCGCCGAAGCCAATTATGTAAATCCCAGTCCAAGAGCAAGAGATGAGATGAGATGTCCATCCATTTTTTCCTACCTCACAGCTCAAGCAGTGAGGTACGAAAAAAGGGATGAGTGTCTCTTTCCTCTGTCTTTTGTTCTATTCCAGCCCTGAATAGATTTTATGATGCTCACCCATAGAACAATTCCAACACTGATCTCTCCCAAAAATACCCTCACAGACACGTTCCAAAATAACATTTCATCTGGGCAGCCCATGACCTTGTTAAAATTGACACATAAAATTAATTATAATACCTACAGCTATAGCAAACAGTAAACACAGCATTACTCTTAGCCAGATAAAAATAAATGCTCTCACTAAAGGCATGTTTATCTCCTATTACCCAATACATCATGTCCAGCTTTCAACAAAAAATTACAAATCATGTATAAAAACAACAAAAGACTCAGTTTGAAGAGAAAAAACAAGTGAAAGACCCAGATTCTGATATAGCAGAAATCTTGGGATTATTATACTAGATATTTAAAATAATTATGATTAATATGCTAAGGATTCAAATGGAAAAGGTGGGTAAGATGCAAGAATAGATGGGTAACTTAAGCAGAGACACGGAAATTTCAAAAATAAAAATAAAAAATTTAAAGTTAGAAATCAACAGCGTTGTAAGAGAAATGAAAAATGCCTCCGGTGGGCTCACCAGTAGATTGGACGCCTTCAAGGAAAGAATCAAGGGGCTTAAAGATGTGTCAATAGAAACTTCCCAAATGGAAATGTGAAGAAAACAAAGAATGAAGAAAAATTGAACAGAATACCCAAGAACTGTGGAACATCAAAAGGTGTCACATATGTGTAAGGAAATACCAGAAGGGGAAGATGGAAACAAATAGAAAAAAAATTGAATAATGGCTGAGAATATTTCAAAATTGATGACAGACACCAAACCACAGATATGGAAAGTTCAGAAAGCATCAAGCCATATAAATAAAAGAAACACATGGACCCCTAAACTTAAAAGTTAAATAAAAAGGTCAATTAATATTCCCCAGCAAAAAAAAAAAGAAAGCGAGAGAAATGTAACTTATAAATAGCAGAAAAAGGATAAATCACTATGGACTTCTCCCCACAAACTGTTCAAGTAAAAAGATTGTAGAATGAAATATTTAAAGTGTGAAAGTAAAAAAACTACCAATCTAGAACTCTGTATCCGGCAAAGTCATCTTTCAAAGTGAAAAGAAATAAAGGCTTTCTCAAAAAAACAAAAACTGAATGTATTGGTCACCAGTAGCCTTGCCTTGCAAGAAGTGTTTAAAGTTCTTCAGAGAGAAGGAAAATGATACAGAAGAGAAATGCAGATCTTAAGCCATTTATTTCCTTATTCTTAATTGATCTAATAGGTAACCATTTTTTCAAATTATAATAGCAGCAATATGTTGGATGATTATACCTTATAAATAAGTAAAATAAATGCCAGTCAGTTATAAAAGCTGGAAAAGAGAAACCAGTATTACTCTGTAATAGGTACTATCACATGCACTATTTGAAAGTGGATTTAAATTTTTTGTAAATGTATACTGCAAACTCTAGAGCAGCTACTAGAAATATTTTGAAAAAGAAATATAACTTGTAGGTTAAAATAATATTAAATGCTCAATTACAACTAGAGAAGGCAGAAAAATACAGAAAGATCTTAAAAAGAAACAGAAATCAAGTGAAACAGATAGAAACACAATTATAAATATGGTGGCTATTAATCTAACAACATCAATAATCACTTTAAATATAAAGGTCTAAGTATGCCAGTTAAAAAACAGAAACTGACAGAGTAGATTAAAAAACAAAACCCAATTTTGTTGTCTAAAAGAAACCCCCTTTAAATATAAAGGCACAAATAGGTTAATAGTAAACAGAAGGAATAAAAAGATTAATTCTAAGAAAACTTAAAGGATGTAAAAAGATATACTATACTAACACAAATGAAAAGAAAGCTGTAGTAACTACCTTAACTTCAGATAAAGCAGACTTCAGAATAGAGAAAATTATCAGGAATTAAAAAGGGACACTATATAATGAGAGAGGTCAATGCTCTGAGAAGACATAACAATCTTTGTTGCATATGCACTTCACAACAGAGCATCAAAATACATGAAGTACAAACTGGTAGAACTGCAAGGAGGAACAAGCAATCTACTGTTACAGTGGGAGACTTCAGCACCAATCTATTGGGGATTAACAGATCCAGCAGGCAGAAAATCAGTAAAGACACAGTTACACTAGATAAACTGCCAAACAACTGGATCTAGTTGATGGCTATAGGCTATAGGCTATTTTATCCAACAACAGAATACCTATTCTTTGCAGTGGAACATTCACTAAGATATATCACAAATCAGGTCATAAACTTACTTACTTACTTTATTTACTTTAGAAATAGAGGGAACATTTCTTAATTCATTCTATGAGGCTGTAATTGTCCTAATACCAAAACCAGATAAAAATTTTGCAAGAAAGTAAAACTACAGATCAATATTTATTATTTTTTTGAGACAGGGTCTCGCCCTATTGCCCAGGCGGGAGTATAGTAGTGCAATCTTGGCTCACTAGCAACCTCCACCTCCTGGGTTCAAGTGATTCTCGTGCTTCAGCCTCCTAAGTAGCTGGGATTACAAGTTTAAAAGTACAGAAATCATACAACGTATGCTGTCAGTAGAACCAAACTGTAACTCAATAACAGAAAGATAGCCGGAAAATCCTCAACTATTTGGAGATTAAACAACACACTTCTAAACAGCAAAGGGGTCAAAAAGAGATCTCAAGAGAAAATAAAAAATATTTTTAAGTAAACAAAAATGAAAAGACAAGTTACCAAAATTTGTGAGATGCAATGAAGGAAGTACTTACACAGAGACTTATAACATTAAATGCATACATTAGGACAGAAGAAAGATCTAAAATTAAAAATCTAAACTTCTACCCTTAGGAAACTATAGAAAAAAATAACAACATAAGCCTGAATAAAAGAAAGCAAATAATAATAAATTAGAACAGAAATCAATAAAATTGAAAACAGAAAAACAATAGAGAAAATCAGCAAAACTAAAAGTAGATTCTTTGAAAACATCAACAAAATTGATAAATCCATAGCCAAGTAACCAAGAGAGAAAAAAAAGAGAGAAGACATAAATAACTAAAATCACAAATGAAATAAGGGCCATCACTACCAATCTCATGGACATTAAAAAGGATAATATGCCCACAAATTTAATGACTTAGATGAAATGGACCAATTCCTTGAAAGAGACAATCTATCAAAACTCATACAAAGAGAAATAGATCATCTAACTATGCTTATTGAATTAATAATTAATGGCCTTTCAAAATATAAAGCACCAGGACCAAATGATTTTACTGTTAAAGTCTACCAAACATTTAAGGAAAAGATGACACTAATTCCCTACAATCTCTTTCAGAAAACAGAAGCAGAGGAAACATTTCTTAATTCATTCTATGAGGCTATAATTGTCCTAATACCAAAACCAGATAAAAATTTTACAAGAAAGTAACACTACAGATCAATATTTTTCATGAACAAGGATGTAAAAATCTTCAAAATATTAGCAAATCAAATCCAACAATGTATAAATATAATGCATCATGACCAAATGAAATTTAATTAAAATATGCAAAGCTGGTTTAACATTTGAAAATTTGTTAATGTAACCCACCACTTTCACAGGCTAAAGAAAAAAATATATATGATCAAATTTTTTAATGCAGAAAAAGCATTTAACAAAATCCAAAAGGAAATCATGATAAAAACACTCTGCTAACCAGGAATAGAGAGAAATTTCTTCAACTTAATCTTTTTTTAAATATAAAAAAAAAAATCTATAACCAACACGTTCCTAAGGGTGAGAAACTAGATGCATTCCTCCTAAAATCAGGAAAAAGAAAAAGATGTCCCCTCTCACCAAAGTCCTAGCTAATGTGATAAAACAAGAAAAAGAAATAAAAGGTAAATAAATTAGAAGGGAAGAAATAAAGTTATCCCTGTTCAGAGATGACATGATTGTCTATGTATAAAATCTCAAATAATAAACAAAAAACCTCCTAGAACTAATAAGTGATTATAGAAATATTCCAGGACAAAAGGTTAATGTAAAAAAACTCAACTGTTTTGATTTTAATTAATGTCAGCAATGACAACTGAAATATGAAATTATAAACACAATATCAATTATTACATTAACACCGAAAAATTATGAAGTATGTAGAAATGAACCTAACAAAATATATATAAGATCCCTATAAGGAAAACTACAAAATTCTAATGAAAGAAGTAAAAATGTTTGTTTTAAATATTTTTAAAATCTAAAGAAATGAAAAGCATTTTATGTTCGCCAAGAGAAGATTCAATATTGTTAAAATATCAGTTATTCTCAACTTGGTCTATAGATTTAATCCCAGAAATGTATTTTGTGGATATCAGCTACTAATTCTAAAGTTTAAATGAAAACAGGGGATTAAAGCCACCTAGAACAGACAACACAATACTGAAGAAGAGAAGCAAAGATGTAGGACTGATACTATCCAAATTCAAGAATTACTATAACAAGGTAATCCCAAGCAAAAGAACAAAGCAGTAGGCATTATGCTACCCAAGTTTAATCTACACTACTGGGCTATAGTAACCAAAAGAGCTTGGTACCGGTACGAAAACAGACACATAAACCAATGGAACAGAACAGAGAGTCCAGAAATAAGTCCATACACCTAAAACCGTCTAATCTTCAACAAAGCTGACAAAAACAAGCAACGGAGAAAGGACTCCCTATTCAGTACATGGTGCTAGGATAACGGCTAGCCACATGCAGAAGATTAAAACGAGACTACTTCCTTAAAGAAGTATACAAAAATAACTCAAAATGGATTGAAAACTTAAATGTAACACTCAAAACTATAAAAACTCTGGAAGACAAAACCTAGGCAATACCATTCTGGACACAGGCACTGGCAAAGATTTCATTATGAAGGCACCAAAACCAATTGCAACAAAAAGCAAAACTTCAAAAATTGAATCTAATTAAACTAAAGAGCTTCTGCACAGCAAAATAAACTATCAACAGACAACCTACAGAATGGGAGAAAATATTTGCAAAATATGCATCTGACAAAGGTCTAATATGTATATTCATTGCAGCAATATTCACAATGGCAAAGACATGGAGTCAATCTAAATGCCCATCAATGGTAGATTGGATAAATAAAATGTAGTGTATATATATATATACACACACACACACACACACACACACACACACATTTATCATGGAATGCTATGCAGCCATAAAAAAGAATGAGATCATGTCCTTTGCAGGAACATGGTTGGGGTAGGAGGCCATTATCCTTAGCAAACTAACACAGTAACAAAAAATCGTGTTATAAGTGCATGTCCTCACTTATAAGTGGGAGCTAAATGATGAGAACATATAGACACAAAGAGAGGAACAGCAGACACTGGGTCCTACTTGAGGGTGAAGACTGGGAGAAGAAAGAGGAGTACAAAAAAATAACTTTTGTGTCCTAGGCTTAGTACTGGGGTGACAAAATAACCAGTACAACAAACCCTGGTAACACAAGATTACCCGTATAAGAAACATGTGCATGTACCCCTACACCTAAAATAAAGGTTTAAAAAGTAAAATAAAAAATAAAAACTTCTAACAGGCACTCTTCAATTTAAAAAAAGAGTTACTATAAAGTACATTAATCAAGACAATGTGATGTTGGTGAAAGAATACACAAATAGATTAAAGGAACAAAACAGAGAGCCAAAAAATAGAACCAAACATATACATTTAACTGATCTTTGACAATGGAGCAAAAGCAATTAGTCTTGAGATAGTCTTTTCAACAAATGGTCAGCAAGGGCCTAGAGGAAAGCCCAGACTTTATATTCATCCAGCTTTAATGAGGCACAGTCATTTCCTCCGCACAGTCATTTCCTCCACACTGTCATTTCAGAGAAGACCAGGTGGGAGCCGAAGCTTTCATTCCCACCTAGTGGTGACTTGCATCACATCCTAGACTTCCACCTTCACCTGGTGATAACAAAGTGCCCCTTGGCCTCCCCACTGGGGTAGTGCCAGGGAAGGTGTAGTAGAGGGTCAGGACTTTAACCACTGTTCAGTGGTAACAAGGCACTCCCTGAAGTGTTGCATGAGGAGCAGTAATAAGGTGCCCCCGACCCTCCTAGCAAGAGTGATATCAGCAGAGGACTAGAGGGGAGACAGAATAGTCACCCCTTAGTAGCAATAATAAGATGCCCTCAGTGTGGGGTCTAGACTTCCATTTTTACCTGGAAGTAATGAGACAGAGTCCTCCTGTCAATAGAGTATCAAGGAACATCTGCTAAAAATGCAGCTGTAAGTGAGGCCCAGAGTTTCATATCATAGTACCCAAACATCTTGGATCCAATCACTATTATTCATCATATCAAGAACCAGGAAAATCTCAACTTGAGTGAAAAAAGACAACAGAAGCCAGTGCCAAGATGACACAGATGTTAGAATTATCTGACCAGGATTTTCGTGAGCAATGGCAAGCACAATTAAAACAAATGAAGAAAGGCTCATCAAAGAAATGTAAAGAATCAAATAGAAATTTTAGAACTGAAAAACACAATACCAACATTAGAAACACCATGGGTGGGCTCAACAGCAGAATGGAGAAGACTGAGTAGACAATCCACAAATTGAGATGAGAACAAGAGAAATGACCCAATTGGACAACAGACATCAAAAGGCATTTCTGCATCAAAGGGCATTATCAAGAAAGTGAAAAGACAATCTGTAGAATGGCAGAAAATGTTGGCAAATCATCAATCTGATAAGGGTTTAGTAGCTGGAATATATAAAGAACTCCTACAACTCAGTAACAAAAACACAAAATCCAATTTCAAAATGGACAAAAGACTGAAACAGATATTTCTACAAGTAATATATGTGAATGTTCACAGCAACATTATTTATAAACAAAAAGTGGAAACAATTCAGTGTCAATCAAGGGATGAATGGATAAACACAATGTGGTCCATTCATATAACGGAATACTACTCAACCGTAAAAAGGAATCAAGTACTGATACATGCTACAGCATGCACAGACCTTGAACACATTATGCTAAAGTAAAAGAAGCCAGATGTAAAAGCCTACATATTGTGTAATTCCATTTATATGAAATATCCAAAATAAACAAATCCATAGAGACATAAAGTAGATTTAGGTGCCATGCTTAATGTGGAGTGCTTACATGTAGGATGTCCATAGAAGTTTCAAAACTCAACAGCAGAAAGTAAACAATTCAATTAGAAAAATGAGCAAATGGCGTGGAAAGACATTTCACTGAAGATATACACATGGCAGATAAGCATATGACAAGATGTTCGACATCACTGGCCATAAGGGGAAGGCAAATGAAGTTTATAATGAGATTCCTGCCCACCTATATGACAGGAAAAAAAAACAAAGTGACAATACCAAATGCTTATGAGGGTGCAGAGAAACTGGATCTCTCCTAAGTTGCTGATGGGAATGTAAGTGGCACAGCCACTTTAGAAAAGAGTTTGTCGGGAGAGAGATCCAAGATGGCGGATCACTAGCAGCTCAGGATTGCAGCTCCCAGTAAAAGCGCAGAGAGCCAGTGGACGCCACACTTACCGATAAATTTTTGCTGCCCACGGACCAGGACATTCCCAGTGGAGGAGCCCCACGGGTCGCCAGCGCGACCCTTTCGGCTGGCGCGGCTTTTTTGCTGACACCTCGGCTCGGCGGCTCTTGGTGCGGAGTAAACGGGACCGAGTCTCCTTTTGGATGATGTTTGGCGCTCTGGGAAGTCAGAGCAGTCCATCCAGCTGACTGAAAAAGGGACTGAGAAGCCAGAGTGGAGACCCCCGGGCAGAAAAGCACCACGAATTTCAACGCTGCTGTTTTAGCTAGCGTTGCGAGTCGCACAGTGAAAAGTACATAGATCCCGGAGCTGGGAATTAACAAGCTGGACGTCCACTCAGAGACCTGATTTGAAAGTGGATAATTACAAAGACGACAGATGGATAAAACCATAAAGATGCCAAGAAGCCACCGTAAAAAAACTGAGAACACTCAAAATCAGAAAGTCTCTCCTTCTACAGAGGACGCTAGTTCCTCATCAGTAACGGAGCAAGGCTTGATGG
>PVKP010038732.1:0-20616 GCA_004027715.1 Plecturocebus donacophilus
AAAAAAAAAAAAAAAAAAAAAAAATGGCTGCCTCTGAGCTTCATACTTCCTTCTCCCGCCTGGCCCAAGAGCTGGAGACTTGCACTGACCTACCTTCTTCAGTGATTCCCACCCTCTGAGGATATCAAGATTAATACTGTATATGCTGTCAGGATTTTTATCTTACATCAATTTTAAGCTCAGTTTCTAGATCCATCTAAAAGTATAATTTTTTTTGGAGATAGAGTCTCATTATGTTTCCCAGGCTGATCTCAAATTCCTAGGCTCAAGTCTGGGCTACAGAGAGAGACCCTGTCTCAAAAAAAATCAAAACAAACAAAAAAGATGCAGTCTCTACCCTCCAAAGGTCACAGATTGGTGTGAGACAGACAGATGTATTCATAAATAGAAGAAAAAGTGCTCCGCTGCAGTATTTTTGAAAGCACCTGAATTTGAGTTCATCTAAAAGATGACAAGGATGGAGGGACATTTCAAGCACAAGGAATAGTGTGAGCAGAGCCTTGAAACTGAGAGTGCCCAGGACAAGTTCAGAAAATGGCAAGTAAGGCTGGCACGGTGACAATACAGGAACTGAGCTTGCTAGGAGGGCACAGCACTGCTAGATTATACTATTCTTTTAGACTATACCACGCAGCTTAATGTTTGTGATTCTCCAGCAGTAATTTTTTCAATGCTTATTTGTATACTCATCCCTACCCCCAGAATGCTAGGTACTCAAAAGTTACTGAAAGAATGAACAATATACTAATATATGTGACAAAACAAATGTCCAGAAAACAGAAAATTTTAGTAATAACAAGGTCAAATGTTTCAAAAGATGAGCTAAAGACTAAAAAGACAAAAAGGGTTTAGAAAAAGTTTAATCTCTGCATCAAGCTGGTTAGAGAACATACCTGCCTATTTGGAAACTGAGAGGATGGTTATTTCGCTGGACATAAGGGATGCAGGAGAAGGAAGAGGTTTAAAAGGCAATGTAGCAAAACGGTGAAAAATACAGCCTTTGGGGTCTGTTAATCCAATCCTGACTTCAAATCCTGGCACTACCACTTATTTGTACCGGGAGGGTATTTAATCACTCTAAAAATCCCCTTTTCATCTATAAAATGGAGACAATACAATTTCAAAAGAGTGTTTTGAGGATTAAATGAGATAATACCAGGTAAATACTCAGCATAGTGCCTGGCACACAGTAAGCTCTCATAGTAAGCCACTGAATTAGCAGCTTTATTTAATTTTTTTTTTTTTTTGAAGTAGTTTCGCTCTTGTTGCCCAGTCTGGAGTACAATGGCTTGATCTCAGCTCACTGCATCCTCTGCCTCCTGGGTTCAAGCAATTCTTCTACCTCAGCCTCCCTAGTAACTGGGATTACAGGCATGCGCCACCACGCCTGGCTAATTTTTGTATTTTTAGTAGAGATGGGGTTTCACCATGTTGGTCAGGCTGGTCTCGAACTCCTGACCTCAGGTGATCCACCTGCCTCAGCCTCCCAAAATACTGGGATTACAGGCATGAGGTACTGACAAAAGAAATTTTTTTTTTTTGAGATAAGAGTCTCGCTCTGTCTCCCAGGCTAGAGTGTGCAATAGTGCAATCTCGGCTCACTGCAACCTCCAACTCCTGGGTTCAAGCGATTCTCTTGCCTCAGTCTCCCAAGTAGCTAGGATTACAGGCACCCACCACCACCCCTGGCTAATTGTATTTTTAGTAGAGACAGGGTTTTGCTGTGTTGGCCAGGCTGGTCTTGAACACCTGCCCTCAAGTGATCTGCTTGCCTTGACCTCCCAAAGTGCTGGGATTACAGGTGTGAACCACTGCGCCTGACCTTAATTGCAGCTTTAATTACTATCATTACTACTAATAAAAATTTGAGGTCAGTTGTGACATGTGAGATAAACTGAGTTGTCAGCATTTGAAAATAAAATCCTTAGAAAAGCTCTGGAGTTCATAAATGCTAATTTTATTATTATATTAATTATTACTGACGTTTAGATTATTAGGGAGAAATAATTAAATTGAGGCCTGAGATTATGACAAGAGAGTACACTGAGTAAAAGAGAAGGAACAAGGAATTCTGAAACTGGTGAACAATTCAGAGATTAACAGAGATTAATACTAGCAAGAATTAGAAAGAAAAAAAAGAAAAACGGGAAAATCCGGTCATATTTTGGAAGAATTTTAAGTCTGGGCATGGTGGCTCACACATGTAATCCCAGCACTTTGGGAGGGCAAGGTCAGTAGATCACTTGAGTTCAGGAGTTCCAGACTAACCTAGCCAACATGGCAAAACCCCTACTAAAAATACAAGAATTGTCTGGGCATGGTGGTGCACGCCTATAATCCCAGTTACTGGGAGGCTGAGGCACGAGAATCGCTTGAACCCCAAGAGGCAGAGGTTGCAATGAGCTGAGATCACGTCACTGCACTCCAGTCTGGGTGACAGAATGAGACTCTCTCAAAAATAAATAAATAAGAAAGAAAGAAAGCATTTTAAGAAGATGTTCAGTGTTATCAAATGCTACAACAATGGGCTGATCTGAAGGTAGTGATAACTGATGTTCGAAGTCAGTTACAAATCAAGTGCCTTGTTTTACTTTTCCCCATCTTCTCACTACTGCACTTGACTAATTAAAAAAACAAAAGTAAGGCCGGGCAGTGGCTCATGCCTATAATCCCAGCACTTTGGGAGGCCAAGGTGGGTGGATCTCGAGGTCAAGAGATCGAGACCATCCTGGTCAACATGGTGAAACAAGTCTCTACTAAAAATACAAAAATTAGCCGGGCATGGTGGTGGGTGCCTGTAGTCCCAGCTACTCGGGAGGCTGAGGCGGGAGAATTGCTTAAACCCAGGAGGCGGAGGTTGCAGTGAGCTGAGATCGCACCATTGCACTGCAGCCTGGGTAATAAGAGCGAAACTCCATCTCAAAAAAAAAAAGTACATATATAAATAAATATATTTAAAAGGCATATGTGTATACATATACATATATATATATATATATATATACACACACATATATGTATACACATATGCCTTTTAATTTTTACCGCTGCCATTTTATCAATGCAAGAATCAAGAAAGAAGAGTCAATGAAAGTGACAAGGAAGTGGGGAAGAACAGTTACACATTCTAAGAGTGGTCTGGGTTCAGTGATTACACTTTGGCTAGAGACTAGCACATGCTGGACCAAGTGACTTGGAAAATCACCCTTAGACTCTTCTTTTTTTTTTGCGTTGCAGTTTTGCTCTTATTGCCCAGTCTGGAGTGCAATGGCACAATCTTGGCTCACTGTAGCCTCTGCCTGCCGGCCAGGTTCATCAATTCTCCTGCCTCAGCCTCCCAAGTAGCTGGGATTAGACATGTGCCACCACTCCCGGCTCACTCTTAGACTCTAGACTAAGAGTCAAAGAATCTTTATTTTGCTCCTACGATATTAACATGCTGTGTGTCCCAGAATAATTCACTTCCCCATTCTGTTTCTCATGTTGTGAGGTTGTAACAAGAAAGTCAGGGATTCTATCTTATCTTTTGTATTTTTACCCACCCTACCCAATTTAGTGAGTAGAACAGGTTCTGTATGGTTTGTGTGACTCAATAAATGTGACTGCTCCAAAATAAAACTGTGCAGTGTTCAGAAGGATTTGCACACAGAATGATTTTGTCCACGTCTCCCCACATCATTGCTGTCTGAGGTTTTACAGCTCTTCCTACAGGTCTGGCTCCTAGAGACAGAAATCAACATTGTCCTCTCTATACACACAGCTAAATATATAATAAATGTTATTATAAGTGCCTCAAGTCATTTGAAAAAGAAATCCCATCTTCAGAGTTCTAGCAACAACCCCAGACCTTCATTTCTATTCCCACTTGAGTTTCTCCTAAGGATAGGCAAACATCCAGAGCCAAGGAACAGACTGCCCAAGGGAATGCTGGTGCTGCACACACCTGTGTGGATACGCCGGTGGTTCTTCAGGTTTCCAGCTGTAGTAAACTGCTTACCACAGCCAGATTCATGGCATATAAAGGGCTTCTCTCCATTGTGGGTCCTCATGTGTACCTTCAGCCTCTGCAGCACATAGAAGCTTTTCCCACAACCTTCTGCAGGACAGATGAAGGAGCGGTCATTTCTGCAAAAATAATCACATAAGCAAAAATATCTGAAAATACTCTTTGCTAGAGATGATAAGTCAAAGCTCCTATTGACTCTCAAGGCAAACAGTAAGTCCAAAAAATGGATACATCAGAATCAGCTGAAGACTCTGTGAAACTATAGCTGGGCAGTGGTTCATGAGTATAATCCCAGCTATTCAGAAGGCTGAGACAGGAAGATTACTAGAGCCCAGGAGTTTGAGAACAGCTTGGGCAACATAGCGAGACCTCGTCTCTAAACAAAAATGTTTAAATTAGCCAGGTGTGGTGGTGCAAGTCTGTAATACCAACTGAGGCTGAGGTAGGAAGATTACTTGAGCCCAGGAGTTTAAGACTGCAGTAAGCTATGATGGCGCCACTGCCCTCCAGCTTTTGTGACAAAGTGAGATCCAGTCTCTTAAAAAAACAAACAAACAAAAAACTACAGATGCCTAGCGCCACCCCTTAAATTGATTTCATAGGTTAAAGGAAGGGGCCTATGCTTATTTGTTACTTTTAAGTTCTCAAAGGAACTATGTTTTATAATGAAAACTGAGAACTTGTACTTTAAGGCCTTTAGGTCCCAAATGTCTCATTAAATATTTGTCAAGATTGAGATAAATAAGACAATGCAAATCTTTCTATTAAAGAAAAAAAGGCATCTTAACCAGAAGTTAACTGGAGTCCCTACTTTGCTGTATTTTGTCAACCTGAGGGACAAGTTCCTCTGGAAGAATCGACTTTTGCATCAACATATATCCAAATATAAGATCTCAGATTTGCTCACCGATGAGTCTTGAGGTGGTATTTAAAGTGAGCTGGCCATACAAATGTCCGGTCACAGCCTTCAACTGTACACTTGAGCTTCTTTTCCACTTGAGGAAGGGGCCCAGAATCTTTGGGTTGCCCATCACCAGAACCAAGGTGGACATTTTCTCCTATAACAGAGTCACATGTTTAGAATCCAGGGAAGGACCCTACCCAGATACATAGGCTCAAACAATAAAGCTCCCATATTTTACTACTAGTGATCATTAATCAGATATCTATCTTCTAGTGATCATTAATCAGGTATCTATCTTCATCTTCCCCCAGTTCTCTCTGTATGCACTTAACACTAGAAACTCGGTCAGGTGTGGCACTCACGCCTATAATCCCAAGCACTTTGGGAAGCCAAGGTGGAAGGACTGCTTGAGCCCAGGAGTTCCAAGACTAGCCTGGGCAACATGGTGAAACCGTATCTCAACAAAACACAAACAAAAATTAGCCAGGCATGGTGGCACGGGCCTGTAGTTGAGGGTCCAAGGCTGAGGCTATAGTAAGCTGTGATTGCACCACTGCACTCCAGCCTGGGTGACAAAGCAAGACTCTGTCTCAAAAAATAAATAAATATAATAAAACAACAGAAATCCAAGTACTCTACATCTTCATCCCCTTACTCCAGAAAAACTACCAAAAACTATCATTCTTTGTTTCACAAGACTAGGCCTCTTTGACAAATGTAAGAAATATCCAAAATGGTTTGCTATTAGAAATCTTAAAAGGCAGAATTAAACCCACTCTGCATTACATAGTCTGGTGGAGAAGCAGGGATAGCAACACCCAGAATGGGGTGCTACAAAGATGGTAATGTTCTGAGTAGTAAAAACACTGTATTTTGCTTGAGTCCAGGAGGCGGAGGCTGTGGTGAGCTAAGATTGCACCACTGCACTCCAGCCTGAGCAACAGAGTTAAGACCCTGTCTCAAAAACAGACAAACAAAAAAACCCACTATATTTTAAGGAGAAGCAGTCATTCTGGCCCAATGTGGGCTAACAGCTGATTTCTTTGACAGATGGTCATTTTTAGATTTCCATCTTCTGAAATGAATTTGGCCATTTCCTATCATTTCGGAAACTAAGAACCACCTTCCAATTTCCTGTACTATCCTTCTTTAGTTATAAAATACTTAAGGAATACTTAACTCAGATGATTTAAATTTCTAACCACATTTTAAAAAGTATGAGAAAATATCTACTGGAGTTTTGTTTAACAGAATGAGAGGTGAGGAGAAGAATACAAGGTGCTTCCCTTAAATGTAAATGAAATCAGTTACTTAAATATTATATAAATTCCAGATTAGCAGCTGGTGGTCCTCTTCTTTTACTTTCTTCAAGAAATACTTGAACATCAATAGAGGGAAAAAAATTAATAGTCATTTAATTCTGCTATGTGTATATGCAGGCAGTATATATTTCCACTAAACATACCTTAGCAATAAGATTTGCGTCTTCAAATTTCTCCCTCAACAGCCAAAAGAGAATATGTATGTTATACCTATCACAATCCCTGGAACCTGATGGTTAATCAAAGGCAGTTTCTGTCCCAACTATTAATATTCTCCTTGTTATACTTTACCAAATACTAGTCATAAAACTAATTGCTCCAAGATGAGAGAAGAATCTAGGATGTTTTCTGCTAGGTACTATTAACTTTTTCTTTAATATTGTCCCAAAGTTTTTAAAAACATGTTTACTTAAAATACTACACATGTAGCACAAAAATACACATGCCATGAAAGAATCTTCCCACCAACCCCACAGCTCCAGCTAACTGATTTCTAATGAAAGGTCTGTGAAAACATCATGCTTTTTTCTTTTAAATTAAAAAGGTCTCATTTTGTTGCCCAGGCTGCAATCCAGTGGCATGATCTCGGTTCCCTGCAGCCTCAACCTTCCTGGCTCAGGTGATCCTCCCACCTCAGCCTCCCAAGTAGCTGGGACTAGAGTCAGGTGCGCACCACCATACCTGGCTAATTTTTTGTAGAAATGGTGTTTTGCCATGTTGCCCATGAGCTCAAAAATGGTGTTTTGCAACACCATGCAAGCTCATGGGCCTCCTGAGCTCAAAAGATCCACCTTGGCCTCCCAAAGTGCTGGGATTACAGGCCTGAGCCACTGCACAGGCCAAAAACATCATGCTAATATAGAGATCAAATCAGTGATAGAGGGGCTTTCTGCATTCAGTTTTGTAAATATAATAAGAACATTGATATAATCATAAAACAGGAAAAAAATGAATACATGGAATAAGGCAAGGCTAAGAAATCACTGAAACTCCTTCTGTTCAACAATGAAGATAATCAATATATGCTCAAATAAATATAAGGCAAATTTTTCCCTAAAAAAAGAAACCCTCAGAAAAGAGTATACTTGAGTTCTACCATGTTGGCCAGGCTGATCTTGAACACCTGACCTCCAGTGATCTGCCCACCTTGGCCTCCCAAAGTGCTGGGATTACAGGTGTGAGCCACTGCACCCATCTGCCACATGGTTTCTGTTACAACTACTCAGCTTTGCCATAGTAGCAGCCTTAGACAATCTGTAAGTAATGTGCATATCTATGTTCCCATAAAACTTTATAAAAACAAGTGGGGATTTGGCCCAAAGGCCTTTGCTGATCTCATATACATCTTATGCAAAATTAAAACATTTCTGTATTTCAAACTTAGATTGTGAGTGAAGATGATGTGCTCTGAAAAGCTATGCTAGAGGACTCACAAAATGACTTCAGTGTTGACAATGCCAAAGATATTTATGTTAGAAATGCATTAAAATATTGAATAAAATAATTTCATTACATGTTAGTGCAAGGGTGCCCAATCTTTTGGCTTCCCTGAGCCACACTGAAAGAAGAATGTCTTGGACTACACATAAAATATATTAACGATAGCTGGTGAGCTTTAAAACACACACACACACACACACACACACACACACACACACACAAAATCCCTCATGATGTTTTAAGAAAGTTTATGAATTTGCGTTGGGCCGTATTCAAAGGCATGCTGGGCTACATGTGGCCCACAGGCTGTGAGTTGCACAAGCTTGTGTTAGTGGGTGAAAGCAATATTGATATATTTCATATGATTTAAAATGTGTATGTGGGGCCAGGTGCGGTGGCTCATGCCTGTAATACCAGCACTGTGGGAGGCCGAGGCAGGTGGACCACCTGAGGTCAGGAGTTTGAGACCAGCCATGGCCAACATGGTGAAACCCTGTGTCTACCAAAAATACAAAAATTAGCCAGTCATGGTGGCATGCACATGTACTCCCAGCTACTTGGGAGGCTGAGGCAGAGACTTGCTTGGGTTCGGGAGGCGGAGTTTGCAGTGAGCTGAGATTGCATCACTGCACTCCAGCCTGGGTGACAGAGCGAGACTTGGTCTCAAAAATAAAATAAAATGTGTATGTATAACCAAAATCATAAAGTTTCCAAATAGCAACCTACAATGTTAATTTTATCTACATACCTAAAAGTTTGTATAATTTACTTATTAAAAAAAAAAGGTGTTTAGGAAATCACCTTGTTGAAAAATGAAAGACTGTCTTATATTTGGGGAGATTTAATATTTAGGCATACATGGTAGTTGTTAAGATAGTAAGGCAACATACTTTGAGAGTAAGAAAAACATCCACACAATGCTTTGCTGATTATAGCATTTCCCAGATAGAATGTTATATAATCTCCATAGCAAAGCCAATCAGGTAAGCTGCCTGATCTCTATGTTCAGACTGTAAGAAAATGGAAGCTAAGGGAGGTTAAACTGCCCAAGGGAGGGAACCAGTAAATGATGGTGCCAGGCCTAGATCCCATGCCCTAGATTCTAAATTGCAAACTCCCCTCCCTACACTGCTTCTCACCAGCAAATATGGCACTATTTCTTCAATGCAAGAGGAAATGCTGAAGGTTTCAGCATCCAGAGATTGGCACATACATTTCAGGAAGAATCTGAACTTTAAAGGTCCCATCAAAATGGTAAAATGAACCATTCTAAGTACCACTACGGTAGTCATAAACAGAACTAAGTATTTTGAAAACAAATAGAAGTTTAGAGTTTGGCTGGGCATGGTGGCTCACACCTATAATCCCAGGACTTAAGGAGGCAAAAGCAGGAGGATAACCTGAGTCCAGGAGTTTGAGACCTGTCTGGGCAATATGGCAAAACCCCACTTTCCACAAAAAGGAAAAAAAAAAAAGACCAAAAAAAATTTACATGTTTCAAAATATTCACAGAAAGCTCTAGTTCTCTATGAGAAATTTTAACTTTTTATTTTCATTTGAATAGTAATCAAAAAATAATCATAAGCATATACTAGATCATCTGCATAAACTCCAAACAGCTGTGTACTAAGTGTTTAAGCTTAGTTTGTGATAATGATAGCATTGAACCATGCAGTATTGAGTTGTCACATGTTAATGAGAAAATACAGAGGCAGACCTAAAAAAGTATTAATAACATGCTACATAAGCAAAGATTCTGCAGTGGTTTGAATAGAACCATGGTTCTCAAGCTTTAACATGAATCAGAACCAAGTTTTTGACTCAGTAGGTCTGGCATAGGCCTGAGAGTTTGCATTTCTCAGTTCCCACGTGACATCGACGATCCCGTGACAATACTTTGAAAATTACCAGAACAGAGAAAAGTGGCACAGAATAAGTAGTACAGGCATGCTGAACTGAAAAGAAAAAGCATTAAAAAACATCATACCTAACTGATAAACTGCCATGAGCAGCAATTTAGATAATCCTCTGCCACAATGACTTAATATTATTTTTATTTTCATGGGTTTGGTAGTCTTATTTCTATTAACTAATAACTGTTTTGATTTCATGATGGTATAAGAGCTCTAGGTATATGAAGTTTACATAGAATTTCTGTTTTTGCATGTTTAAGGAACATTACAATAAAAACAACTCAAACCCCAAGATGTATATTATTTTTTTCTTTAAAAGGGGCTCTGCACATTAAAGTTGAAAATTCAGAATACTAGTTGATTTTGGACACAAATCTGGCATGGCCAAGTTATTTTATAGAAAATAAAATTTAAACAATCTACAGATTTCTAGCCTTCTGCTCTCATCAATAAAATAACTTGAATTACATACAACTCAAAGCAGCCACTGCATTACCAAATCTCTTTGCATATAGTAGTGGCAAGGAAAATGCCAACCGGCCTTACCATTGCTGCTGGTTTTTGCATTTTTTGCCAGTTGTGCACGAGTAGCAGCAATCAAACTGTCATGGGCCAACTCCTGAACCCGGAGGAACCATGGAATGCTACTGTCTGTGCTCTCACTGGAGAGAAAATCATTCCCTGAATCTTCTGCCTCATCCTGTACAAACACTAAGTGCTCAGCTGAAGAGCCCAGACCTGGAAGAAACAAATTATATGAAAAGTTAGCAACCATGCTTTTTATTTGCCCTGGCTCAAAAATTCTCCATGTCCTACATAAGCTATTCCGGACCTTCACATTTTACCTCAAACTTCTCACTGAAGAGTAGGCACCTTTCTACCCTTTACCCTGCAGGCTCGTTGTTAACTTTCCTCTGGTTTCAGAGGCAAAGCTGTCTTTCTTGGCCAACCAGACTAACCCCCACCTACAATATTTCATTCTCATTATTCAATCATCCCTCCATATATACTTCAGTTTTCTCCTCTCTCCCATTTGCAACTGGTTCCTATCGGCCAGCATTTCCCTACAGCCTTTAAATATGTCCTAACTCAAGTCTCTCACCTTAAAAGAATAAAAAACCCAAAGTACTTCTCTAGATATTACCTTCTTCCCTGTTCCTTTAAAGTCAAGTTTCTTGAACAAGTGTACTTCTAACTTGCATATCTACTGTCTTATATTCCCCATCTCTTTAACCCTGGCCTCTACCTCAGCTACCACAGTAACAATTGCTCTTGCTAGGGTCACCAGAAACACACTTCATCTCACTAAAAACCCATCATGTAATATTTGGCATGATTTAGTATCTTTTCTGCCTTAAAACTTCTTCCCTTGGCTTCCCCGTTACCATTCTCTCCTACTTCTCTTCATCCCCTTTCAGCTGTTCCTTCCTGTTCTTCTGTTGCCCCCTTAAATGTTTTTTTACAGGGTCCCAGACTTGCCTTCTTTTCTGTTTATGCTTCAGACTTTCTTGAATCAAAGAGTCCATGCTCATTGTTTCATACATTTCCTGAATGCTGATAAGCACCAGAACTGACCTTTCTAGAACTCTGGATTCCTGTTTCTAACTCTCTAAAGGACACGTCCTTCTGAATGTCCCTCCAAAATCTCAACATAAATAGGCACAAATTGGAACTAATCACTTCCCCCCAAGCCTGTTCTTCCTGTGCTATCTCAGTAAATGACACTACCTAATTTCCCAAACAAGATATGAGTCATAGAGTCATACTAGAGTCCTCCCTCTCCCTCTACATATTCAAATGGTCACCAGACACAGCAATTCTCTGAAATAATAAAATAATAAAGCTTCTTTCTATTTTAAGTATCACTAAGTTAAATATGCCTCACTCCTAATTTTTTTCTTAGGCATGAGCAGAACTCAAAAAAGGCAAAGAATACCTGCTCTTGTTAGGTTGAGAAGAATAAAAGAAGTGTTATCACTTGGCTGTAGATCTTGCAACAAGCTAGAAGACTCTGAAGTGGACAAAAACTCCGGGGATTTCTGTACAGTCTGAGCCCTCGTCTCCTCTCCGTCTGGACCAACATTCACCCGAAGGCTTCTCAAAACAGCTGAGGAAGGGACCTCCTTGGAGGAGTTAGAATGATTTGTAGTATCATCTAGTAAAGGGAAAATACCACAGCTTTATTATGTAGCACCTATTTTCAGGAGCTCACCATTTTGGTACACAGCACCCAACATCTCTTGGAAGCTAACATCGTTATAGGGGCAGACAGCATTCTCAGTATAAAAATAAAAACTCTGTCTCACAGAAAAACAGAGAGATGGCTTTAAGTTCTAAAGGCAGTCAGCCAAAAAGTGAGGAACAGAATCCTCTGTCACTTGGCAGTAATGGTTGGCAAATAACCAACCATTCACATTAGGACATTACAGAATTTAGTCCTTTTTGAGGCCAGAAATCAGTACTTTTTCCTTGAAAAATATAGCTACACAGTGAATACTAACTCAAGAATAGGATCTACATTTTATTTTTCTTGGAGAGAGTTCCCTCTCCTTAACTTTTATATTAGGTTGGTGCAAAAGCTATTGCAGTTTTTACCATTACCTTTTTACCTCTGGCTGTTTCTCAGGCTGTGGTATTTTTTCTATGCCACCATGCGTGGCTAACTTTTGTACTTTTAGTAGAGACAGGGTTTCACCAGCCAGGCTGGTCTCAAACGCCTGACCTGAAGTGATCCACCTGCCTCGGCCTCCCAAAGTACTGGGACTATAGGCATACAACCAGCCTGCAATATTGTGTATTATGACCTGGGAGGCAAGCATTTGGGTTTTCATTTATATCTATATTTCCATGTCTAAAATACTTTAAATCAAAATTAAAACTAAAACGTGGAAACGGTGAATGTACTTTTTTTTCCCTAGAGACAGGGTCTCGCTATGTTGCCCAGGCTGGAATGCAGTGGCTATTCACAGGCATGATCCCACTGCTGATCAGCACGGGAGTTTTTACTTGCTCCATTTCCAACCTGGGCTGGTTCACCTCCTTAGGCAACCTGGCGGTCCCCTGCTCCCAGGAGGTCACCATATTGATGCCAAACTTAGTGCAGACACTAGATAGGCATAGTGCACTACAGCCCAGAATTCCTGAGCTCAAGCGATCCTCCCACCTCAGCCTCCCGAGTAGCTGGGACTACAGGCACGCGCAACTGCGCCTAGGGAATGTACCTTTTTTTAAAAATCCATTTATCAGTTGATGAACACTAAAGCTGATTCCATATCTTGGTTATTGTGAATAATGTGGCAATTAACAATTAAGTGTAGACATCTTTGACTTACTGATTTCAATTCCTTTGGATATATACCTACAAGTGAGATTGCAGGGTCATATGGTAGCTCTATTTTTAGTTTTCTGAGGAACTTCCATATGGTTTCCATAATGGCTGGACTAACTTACATTCCCACCAACAGTGTACAAAGGTTCCCTTTTCTCCATATCTTCATCAACACTTATTATCTTCTATCTTTCTAACAGTCATTCTAAGGGATGATGGACACTCTGTTCTGTTTTTATTTCTTTAATTATTCGTTGTTTATATATATATATATATATATTTTTTTTTTTTATTACTATTTTTTTTAGACAGCGTCTTGCTCTATCCACTCAGCATGGAGCATAGTGGCACAATCATGGCTTACTGTAGCCTCAAACTCCTGGGCTCAAGTAATCTTCCCACCTCAGCCTCCTAAGCAGCTGGGACTATAGGTGCACACTACCACGCCCAGCTAATTTCTAATTTTTTGTAGAGACGAGGTCTTGCCATGTTGCCCAGGCTGGTCTCAATCTCCCGGGCTCAAGCAATCCTCCTGCCTCAGCCTCCCAAAGTGCTGGGATTACAGGCGTGAGCCACTGTGCCTGGCCATAACTACTCTAGTCTTTGTTTCTTCCTTTCTTTACAGGTTCTCCTGCCCTACCTTGTACCTTAGAGTCCCACAGTTTTGTCTTGGCCTTTTTTTCCCCATTCTCACACTCTCTGAGTAATCATATATGTTCCTATGGCTTTAACTACCAACGCACTAATGATTTCATGGTTGCTTTTTCTCCATGACTCCTAATTTTTACCAGTCAGTTATTAAGTGATATAGTCATTACATCAGTAACATAGAGTAGGCTAAGTTCTTAAGACTTCTTTATCCTATCTCTTCTAGTGATCTTAATTTTTACCTGGTAACATTAGCCGACTGCATTCTGAGGTTTCAGTCACAGGAAGGAGGGACAAACAAGTAATATCTTTAGCTTCTGATTCTACTAGCCCCTGTCCCAGTGGGATGGACGTATTCTGAACAAACTGTACCAGGAGCTAGGGGGGAAAAAGACAACACTGAAAAATACAAGTTGTTAGAAAAGTATCTAAACCTCTGAATTTACCAAAAGGTAATATAATTAAGACTGTTCACTTGTCTCTCATCCATATTCAAAGAAAAACTAAACAATATAATATCTAAAGTTATTTTATCAAGTTCTCTGTTCTAGAGAATGGCTGTTATATAAAGTCATGTGCTGTATAATGACATTTCAGTTAACAGGCCACATATAGAATGATGGCCCCATAAGACTGTAATACCCTATTTTTACTGTACTTTTTCCATGCTTAGATATGGTTAGATACACAAATGTTTACCACTGTGTTTCAATTGCCTACAGTATTCAGTACAGTAACATGCTGTATAAGTCTGCAGCCTAGAGTGCAGCAGGCTAAATCATCCGGGTTTGTGTAAGTATACTCTAACATGTTCGCATAATAATGAAATCACCTAATGTCATATTTCTCAGCATGTATCTCTATTGCTAAGTGACACTTCACTGCGATTAAGTTAACCTCTGCCACCATCTGTCAAATAGAAATAAAAATTAATTATATTTTAAAATAATGACTTAAAAAAATCAGCTGCATCATATTGATTACATTTTACAAAGCACTTTTCTGTGTACTGGATCATTCAATCATCGCATTAACCCAGTAAGATTTAAAGTGTATTTCAGAGCTGAGGAATCAAATGGAAGACATTAAGTGACTTGTCTAAGCTCGCATGACTAGTTAGGCACAATGTCAGACCTCAAATTTAAGTAATCTGATTCTAAAATCAGTAACCACTCTGCAACACAGAACTGCTAAATTTAAATAAGAAAAGGGAACAACAAAAAATGTTTAAATCCCCTAATCACATATAGAAAGAAAATACTTAAAGATATATATAAAATAAAAAGAATTTGTAGTAGTATTTATATATGTATATACCTATTCATCATATATATCTCATATTTATGTAAATATATACTTATATATAAACATATTTCTATTTATAAGATTTTATTACATAATTATCTCAATGTATAATGATTTTACATATACTGAAAAACAGATATAACAATCACAAAAGATAAAAATATAATTTTTAAATCTTTGAAAAAATACTTAGCAACAATAAAAACCATATAGCTTATAAAACCTAAAATATTTATTATCTGGCCCATTAAAGAAAAAGTTTGCTGACCCCTAAACTAAAAATAAACTTTGAAATACAGCCCACCAAAAGAAAACGAAACAAGCTGACTGGGCTCACCTCTGGTTTGGATTCTAACTCATCTGATAACATTGATTCAGCTTCCAAAACCTGTAGCTATTCAGGGGACAAGCTCAAATTTAATTCAGAGCCAATGATACCTTCCTGTTATGTTCATATTCCTCTAGGAAATACTATGCTCTTCCTGTAAGATGTTGTACTAGGTAGGTAATCAATTTAACCTAGAATAGGGGTAAAAAAGAGAGAGGAGGCATTAAGAGCAGAGGGAAAACACAGCTACATCAGCTACATAAAAGCACTTCTTTACATATCCAAAAAATCACAACAAGCAAGCAAATAAAGAATTCAAACCAAAACACTTGTTTTAAAATACAAGCTCAACAGGTATCAAAACCCATAAAAATATTATTCTTTGATGCAGTATTTCAACCTCTAATAATATATTCTAAGAAACTATCTTAAATATGGTATAGCTATGTCCAAAGACGTCCATCTTATCCTATGTAATAATAAACTGGAAGCAGTGTGTGTGTGTGTGTGTGTGTGTTTACACACACACACACACACCCCAATTAGGGAATGGTTGATGAAATGGCACTGTCACTTCAAAATATGCTATGAATGGTTGGGCATAGTGGCTTACACCTGTAATCCCAGCACTTTGGTAGGCTGAAGCGGGTGGATCACTTGAGGTCAGGAGTTCAAGACCAGCCTAGCCAACATGGTGAAAACCCATCTCTACTGAAAATACAAACATTAGCTAGGCATGGTGGCAGGCACCTGTAATCCCAGCTACTCGAGAGGCTGAGGCAGGAGAATCCCTTGAACCCAGGAGGTGAAGGTTGCAGTGAGCCAAGATCGAACCATCACACTCCAGCCTGGGCGAAAGAGTGAGACTCCATCTCAAAAAACAAACAAACAAATAAACGCTATGAAGACAATGCAACAGCAGATGACTGACATGTTAAACTATAAAAATAAGGCCAGGCGCAGTGGATTCCAGCCCAACACTTTGGGAGACCAAGGCTGGCGAATCACCTGAGGTTAGGAGTTTGAGACCAGCCTGACCAACATGGTGAAACCCGTCTCTACTAAAAACACAAAAATTAGCTGGGCATGGTAGCATGCGGCTGTAATTCCACCTACTCTGGAGGCTAAGGCAGGAGAGTCAGTTGAACCCGGGAGGCAGAGGTTGCAGTGAGCTGAGATCACGCCACTGCACTCCAGCCTGGTTGACAGAGCGAGATCCTGACTCAAAAAAAAAATTATAAAAATAAAATACAAAATTATATACTTGCTATTATTAAAACTAGTTATAATAAGCATCAGAAGAAGTAAAAGGAGATTCATATAGCTATGACAGTAGCTATATTGTGTGGTAGGCTGGTGTGACTTAATTTTCTTTTCTCAATTTTCCAACTTTTCTAAAAGGCAACCATATTGTTTTGATAATTTTTTATATTAAAGAAAAAGTTGAAATTTGAAGAGTCTTTCCCAAATATAGTATTCTCAGGACGCTGATGCAGCTGTTCTCGCCTTATAATTTATTTATTTATTTTTTTAGAGTCAGAGTTTCACTCTTGTTGCCCAGGCTGGAGTACAGTGGCATGATCTCGGTTCACAGCGACCTTCGCCTCCCGGGCTCAAGGAATTCTCCTGCCTCAGCCTCCCAAGTAGCGGGGATTACAGGCATGCACCACCAGGCCCAGCTAATTTTGTATTTTTAGTAGACATGGGGCTTCACCATGTTGGTCAGGCTGGTCTCGAACTCACAACCTCAGGTGATCCGCCTACCTCAGGCTCCCAAAGTGCTGGGATTACAGGTATGAGCTGCTGTGCCCAACCACTCCCTATAATTTAAATTCTTTCTTAAAGCTTTGTTTCTTTTCAGGATTTTGGAGTGTGGGTCAATTTTATCTGGAACAACTGTTACTAAAATTGGGAGCACTATTATAAATAATTATACAGTGTAAACTGTATCCAGGATGGGTATATTTTCAATCAATGGGTACTTTAAGTTTCCAATTAATACCAGGTAGCGTGGAAAGGTGGAACAAGACAGACTTTACAAAGAGGTCACTTAGGCCAGGCGCAGTGACTCACGCCTGTAATCCCATCACTTTGGGAAGTGTAGGAAGATCACCTGAGGTTAGGAATTTGAGACTAGTCTGGCTAATATGACAAAACTGTTTCTACTGAAAAAACAAAAATTAGCCAGGCATGTGGCGGGTGCCTGTAATCCCAGCTACTCAGGAGGCTGAGGCAGGAGAATCACTTGAACTCTGGAGACCAAGATTGCAGTGAGCTGAGATCACGCCACTGCACTACAGCCTGGGCGACAAAGCAAGACTCTGTCTCAAAAAAAGAAGTACCTGAATAAATGCTTTTTTTTTTTTTCCTGTTGGTTCCTCCCTCTCTCTTTCTAGCTGCCTGAAATCCTTATTCTTCATTGTAAAGAAGTAACTATTTACAAGATATAAATGGAAATGCTCCTTTCAAGTTTCCCACATAAAGTATCATAAATCCCTGACTTTTCTTTCCACATACAATATTCTTATTCAAGCACTGCAACAGCTTCATATGATTTATCCACCCCTTTATTTAGGGAGGAAGGAACCAAGGCTCAGTATATTACTTAATTACCAAGTTATTAAGTTGCAAAGCCAGGACTCCCACCCACAGAGGAGGTACACAGGAATCATTGGCTTTAATAGTGATTACTATATTCTAGGTTTGATCTTGAATCTTCCTGACTTAAGAATTCCTCTTCCCAGCCTAGGCAACACAGTGAGACCCTATTTCAACAACAACAACAAATTTCCAATTAGTTTCTCATGGTGGCACATGCCTGTGGTCCTAGCTACTCGGGAGGCTGAGTAGGAGGATCGCTTTAGCCCAGGAGATTGAGGCTGCACTGAGCAGCAATCATGCCACTGTACTCTAGCTTGGGTAACAAAGGGAGACTGTCTCAAAAAAAATAAGAATTCCTCTTCCCCATTTCCAGCTTGTCTTAACAAGCCAAGAAATTACCATATGTTTGTTGTTTAAGTCATTCTTAAGGTTTCTCAAACTTTGAGATTCCAGGATTGTAAAATCTCTGAAGAACCAGACAACTATTTACTGTCCCTTATATGCTATCTAAGACATCTTTTTATTTCAGGGTTTTTGCTTCAGTAATCTTTAAAAATTAACATGAGCCGGGCCCGGTGGCTCATGCCTGTAATCCCAACACTTTGGGAGGCTGAGGTGGGCGGATCACCTGAGGTCAGGAGTTCGAGACCAGGCTGACCAACATGGTGAAACCCCATCTTAAAAAAAAAAAAAAAAAAAAAATTAACATGAGCATTTTCTCAAAGTGGGTATTCATATTATAACTAAGTACTGCCATACAATTTTGGTGCCCAAGTTTATGATTTGTATGTGTACAATATGAATAAAATAGAAAATAGCAGGATGCATTAAGATACACAATTGAATTCAAAACAATCTGTACTAGAGCACTCAGTATCTTATCAAGTGTATCATGGGGATCTCATCTTTAACACAGCAATGTACTATGTACATTAGCTACAGGTGTAAGGGCAAATATGCAATTAAACATTCCTATTTCCAATTCTTTACTCAACAGATTTCCAAAACTGCAATGTAAATCTTTTTTAAAAATTAGTTTCACTAAGATAATTCACATACCATACTATTGACTCATTTTAAGAGTACAATTAAAATATCTTTATTCAGAGTTGTGCAACCAAAACCACAATCAATTTTACATTTCATCACCCTACAAGGAAATCCTGTGCCCATTACCAGTCACTTCCCACTTCCAATGTGTTTACTATAAGCTTAAAGGCTTCCATACGGGCTTCCCAGTAAGCACCTGGTAGGTACTAAATAAATATTTGTATAATGAATGAATGACACTACAAATGATAACTACATTTTTCTCTAGTCCTCTCTTCGGAACTCCTAATCTTCATTTCTAACTGCTTGCTAGGTATCTCCACATGTATATCCAATAGCATTTCAAACCTAACAATGTTCAAAATCCAGATTATTATCTTACCAAACCTGTTCTTCTTCTTGTATTATCTGTTTCAATGGTCGCCCAATCTTCCTCCCACTCAGTTGCAAATTCTAAGTCTTTAAATCTCTCTCATTCTCCATTTTTAAATAATTCTCGTCATTCTCTGTTCCCTATGTAATGCCCTGTTTGGGTTTCTCAGTAACTTCCTACTATACTATTAAAATTGACTTCTAATTGGTCACCCGCCTTTAAAATTCCCCTTTCCAACGATCTTTTATGCACCCATTCAAGTTATCTTTCCAAAACAAAAGTTCAGTGCCTCGGAATAATTGTCATAGACCTAAGGGTGATCCCCTTCGTTTATACAGAAAAACTCCCCAGAGTTAGAGATTAATAACTTGCCAAAAATTAGATATCTATTTAGATACAAAATGTAAAAAAACAACTTAAAACTTCTGACTGCTACTTTGTCTTTTACTCTGCACCACACTAAAATAACACAAAGTGCAATTTCTCACTTCCTAACAAAATGCCGTACTTTATCTCCAAATGTTTCATTTATTGCAAATATGCTGCGTTGACCTTTGTGCCAACCTAAGTACTAATTCTTAAGTCCCAAGTTAACAATATTTAACTTCCAAATGGTGCCTAAATGCATTTCAGAGCCTCATGAGCAAGTGGGATAAACTTTTAATAAATTGGATTCTCTTGAGAAACTTCAGAAGATAAATTTGACGCGAAATGTGTAAAGGCTGTAAACACAACCCACACACTCTCCCCTACTCCAATTGACAGGCAAAGGAGAAACAGGGGCCCGGCCCAGCCCAACCCAATCAAGTAGGCAGCTGTCCCTCTTCCAGTCCCAGAAAGTAAGTGGTATGAAAGGAGAGAACAGCTCTGGACTGAAACATTCAGGGGAGGGCCTCCTGGCATCCTCTACCCCCTACTACAAACGCCTTAGTAACAAGGCCCCAAGGTCCGTAGGCAGGCCCCGGCTGCGGGTGTAGTTCGAGAGTCCCCGCCCGGGGGACTCGCTGACTCCAGCTTTCTCAGGACAGACTGTTCCCATCTCCCTGCCCCCAAAACCAAGCAAAGGAGCTGGAACATCGCTCCTAAAAATCCGCGAGGGGAAAGGCCGAAGCCGCAGGACTTCAGACTGGCCGCTCTCGAGCCCGCCAGATCGGGGAGGGATGCCCAAAGAAGGCGGTTTCCCCATTCTCTCCCGGGGCGAACTCAGCCCCAGGCCCCAAGTCGCCAGTACTGGCTCCCGCCCTCAAGGGTACTACCTAGCGGGGCAGGTGTGGCCAGGCCCACCTCGGAGCTCACCTTCTAGTTCCGGGCAGCCGGCAGGCCGTCAGTCGGTCCCGAATTCCGTCCACACACAGCGTCTTCCGGCTCCCGCCGGAAGCAGCTCCAGCGCGGGACAGG